>JASCZW010006044.1:0-115485 GCA_034211315.2 Aedes japonicus
AGTGCATTGTAGCATTTTTTGAACATTTTCAACGCATTGACAATTTTAGTACGCAATTGTTGCACATTTTGGAGCACATTTGATTTGTTGTTCACATTTCGAGTTCAGTTACATATCTAGTGATTCGGCTTCAGAATATATGTATGGTTTGAAAAGCCCAGAGGCTCCCTAAAAATTATTAGAATTCTTCAGAGAGTTAAAGGTAATTGAGAAAAACAGGAAAAAGTGAGATGAAAAAGGTTCTCAAAACCAATGTATTAGAGAGTATGGGTTTACTTAATTTTTTGCCTTATAACCGCTCCTTACATTGCTTTTATATAAAAAATAGCTTCCGTCACCTATGTTCACTCACGCAAAATACGACAAAATCTTCAATACGAGGCAAATACAGACATTTTTGGAAATCGCTACTTTGCTAGACATTTTTTAAAACTATCCCCAACAGCATCCATGAGGGACTTCGAGAGCGCCAACTTGTTTGGCCACATTTCCGCTCTGAAACCTCCTTTTTGTTTACATTAATTGTTATATTATATATATTCTCCGTGCGAGGAGCAACGATTATGATGTAGAAGGAGATGTTCGCTCATCACGCATGAGGGCGCCAGAGTGAACAACAATGTTTTTGGCTAGAATTGAAAGATATGAAGAGAAAGTTTTGATAGTTCCGCTAGTGTGCGGCAGGCTTGGAAATTTAACAGATGTTTTATGAAAATTGAGCGAAAAGGGCATGTGTACAGTGGTACTCGAACCAACGACATTTTTGCCTAACATCCCACTGCGGGGTAGGTTAAAGCACGGACTAAGTCCGCCACTTCAACAGGTAAAAATGTCCGGTTGGAAGACGCTCATGTACCACTGTGGCTTGTATAGTTATTCTAGCGATCTATTGTGTGCACTCTGTTTACTGATGCGCACATGGGAAGGAACTCTCTCCTTTTTTGGGTTTGTTTTTGATTCGCACCGACTGACGATCACTAAAGTTTTCTCGTCGTCTCCAACGTAGAGACCTCGAGAGAAACACCGTGAAGCGATGCGATACTGGTCCCCACCAGTATAATTAATGGTTACCACCATTTATGGTTTTACATACATTAATTGTTATATTATATATTCTCCGTGCGAGGAGTAACGATTATGATGTAGAAGGAGATGTTCGCTCATCACCATGAGGCACCAGAGTGAACAACAATGTTTTTGGCTAGAATTGAAAGATATGAAGAGAAAGTTTTGATAGTTCCGCTAGTGTGCGGCAGGCTTGGAAATATAACAGATGTTTTAGGAAAATTGAGCGAAAGGGCATGTGTACAGTGGTACTCAGAACCAACGACATTTTTGCCTAACATCCCACTGCGGGGTAGGTTGAAGCACGGACTAAGTCCGCCACTTCAACAGGCAAAAATGTCCGGTTGGAAGACGCTCATGTACCACTGTGGCTTGTATAGTTATTCTAGCGATCTATTGTGTGCACTCTGTTTACTGATGCGCACATGGGAAGGAACTCTCTCCTTTTTTGGGTTTGTTTGATTCGCACCGACTGACGATCACTAAAGTTTTTCTCGTCGTCTCCAACGTAGAGACCTCGGAGAGAAACACCGTGAAGCGATGCGATACTGGTCCCCACCAGTATAATTAATGGTTACCACCATTTATGGTTTTACATACATTAATTGTTATATTATATATTCTCCGTGCGAGGAGTAACGATTATGATGTAGAAGGAGATGTTCGCTCATCACCATGAGGCACCGAGAGTGAACAACATTGTTTTTGGCTAGAATTAAAGATATGAAGAGAAAGTTTTGATAGTTCCGCTAGTGTGCGGCAGGCTTATCCATTCTCAAGATATGGAAAGTTATATGGAAATATACATAATTTATCTTGTACAGAAAATGCGCAAAACATCATGACTCGTAGAAAAAATCTCTGAGAAAGCTTGAAATTACTTATAAGAAAAAGAATGTGATCAGAAAGTGAAAAAGAAATGGAATCATGAATATTCCAACAGAAATATTTGTTTTTTATTGCAAAATATAATTTTTAGAACCATACTATTTGAAAGCTGTAAGTTTTTTATTTTTGATATAAATCGAGGATTTTCGAAATTTACCTTGAACAGTCTGGGAAATTCCACTGAAATTCTCATACCGGGAGATCAAGAAATGATCCCACCTTGACATGGGTTCCAAAAAATCAATATTTCAATTTTGTGGGCAATTTTGGTATAGACGATGTTATTTTTCAGAGCTCTAGAAACTTTTGTGTAAAAAATTTGACATTGCATAATTTTTCAGCTTGCTGAGATAATGTAAACCACTTTCCACCACAAGAATGTTTTCCTAAGACGATCGGTTCGCGAATTAGTTTTTTAGATCAAAGTTAGCAAAATTGTAAAATAATTCATAAATTTTTGCTTGAAATCAAAATTTCTGATTGATAAAAAATTGATTGATTTTTTTCGCAAAGGATGGTGCTGTATTCAAAGTTTCCGACCGTTTCTCTCAACTTTGAAATTGTGTGCAATACTTAATCTAGATCATAATTTTTATTGCGAAGACAATTTCAAGCACTTTTCGATTCCTTAATCATACACTCTTTTAAAGTAGCTGGTTCTTCCTGACCGCACTCTTCCCCATCCTAAAGCACTGTCCCATATTCTATATTTATTTATTTATTATTGATTCGTCAACAGATAAAAATGCTTATCCCAATGACAATAAGCTAAACTTACATTACATACAACAATTAACACATACATCTTCGGAAACAACGCTTATTAACCTCACGGGATACATTAAAATTAAACGCGTTATAATAGCTGTTGAACACACGAGCCATGCTTAGCACAGGTTCGTGTTTGCCGTAGTTGGTCCTTGAGTGCCGGTTAATGAAGAATGATTGTAAACGTAGGTTTCGTCGTCGAGTGTTGATGTTCAAGAGACTAAGTAAAGTGGAACAGTCGATGTTTCCCTGAAGAAGGTCACCAACGAAACACGCTTTGGCCACCATACGCCTCCCTTCCAATAACTCCAGCTTAATGAGCTTACACCAGCTTTCGTAGCTTGGCAATCTGCGAGGGTCTAGCCAACGAAGATGTCGTAAAGCAAAGCGTACAAACTTCCGCTGAACGGCTTCGATCCTCTGGACTGCATTTTGGTAGAAAGGGCACCAAACGACAGCGCAGTACTCCAAAAAGGACGAACCAAAGAGCAGTACAGTGTCTTCAGACAATAAACATCTTTGAAGTTTTTGCGAAGCGGAAGATGAATCCTAGCTGCGATGAGGCTTTAGAAACTATATAGGCAATGTGGTTCTCGAATGACAGTTTGGTGTCTAGCATTACTCCCAGATCCTTTACTGTTGTTTCACGTTTTAAGCGCGTTCCTCGAAGGATGTAGTCGTGGAGATACATCACACGTTTTCGGCCAAAAGAGATAGTCGAGCATTTGGATACATTTAAGGACATTCTGTTGATCCGGCACCAGTCGTCGAACACTTGTAGTTCCTGCTGAAGAAATTGGGCGTCTTCTGGACATTTTATGACGTAGTACAGTTTTAGGTCGTCCGCGTAGGATAATTTCAGGCATCTGAGGATCAAGTATCACGTCGTTCATGTATAAAAGGAAAAGGAATGGACCAAGGTGGCTGCCTTGGGGAACGCCGGATGTCACTGAAAAGCTGGACGAGGCATAATCTGAAATCTTCACAGACATAGATCTCCCAGTCAGGTATGAGCGGAGCCAGTTCAACAATTGATCGTGAACCCCCATTTTGTCGTATTTGGAAATTGCAATCTGATGGTTCATTTTATCAAAGGCCGCAGAGAGATCTGTGTATATGGCGTCTACTTGATGACCGCGTTCCATTTCACGGATGATGAAGGATGTAAATACGGTAAGGTTGGTCGCCGTTGAGCGCTTGGGCATAAAACCGTGTTGGTCAGAAGAAATAGTGTGTGAATAGTCATGGACCAGCCTTTGGAGAACAATCAGTTCGAATAGCTTAGATACAGCACTTAGTGCAGCAATTCCACGATAGTTGGCGACGGATCGTTCGCATCCCTTTTTGTGTATTGGAAAAACAAACGACTCTTTCCAGCATTCGGGAAACACACCGGAAGTCAATAACAAATTGAAAACCATAGCCAAGGGTGCAGCGAGTGTGTTAAGGCAACGTTTCAGAACAATTGAAGGAATACCATCAGGACCGCATCCAGTTGAATTTTTCATCTGCTTCCCGGCTGAAACTACCATATCACTATGGATAGTGAAAGCAGAGCCAAATACAGATAAGCGGGGAACATTGCTAGTAGCCGCTTCGAGGCCCTCGGCATCCAGAGTTTCCTCACAGAAGACACTACTGAACTGAATACGGAACAAGTTGGCGATATCCGCGACAGAGTCAGCTTCATTTATGCCGTCAGTCATATTGGAGGGTAAACCGGTTTCCTTCCGTTGTTCATTCACGAACCGCCAAAAGCTTTTCGGATTCGTTTTGAGCCGACTCTGCAATCGAGACTGATGCGAGTTGTATAAGCGGTTATTGAGGTGTTTGTAGTTGTCGTTGGCGCGTGCATAGATTGTCCTCGTTGAATCGGTGCGATATATGCTGTGTTTCCTAAGAGCAGCCCTTTTAACACGTTTCAAATGTTTGAGATCGGAATTAGACCAAGCAGGTTTGGGAGGCTTACGGTTGAGTTGCTTAGGCACGAATTGATCAACGGCGTACAGTAAAATACTACACATAGTCGAAGCAGCAAAATTCGCATCCCCGTTTGCAAGGGTCGTGTTCCAATTCACGCCGGCGAAAAAATTGTTCATTTGCTCAAAATCAGCATGGATGAAGTCATAATAAACTTTTTCGATGTCGTCATGGAAGCTGTACTTAGGTTTAAATTCCAGTGTCAGAAGCAGAGGGAATGATTTCTGCAGCTTTTCACAAGCGGTGTCGGAGCTTGAAGAACGGAACATCTTTGGCCATATTCTTTGCTGATGAAACAAAGATCCAGCAAACGGTTATTTGCGTTAGGAATGCCATTAATTTGCCGAAGTCTGGCGGTAGAGTAAGCGTCAAGCAAGGAGAGAGAAGCCGGTCTGAATGACGAACAGGAATTGTCTGGATAGCGGAAGCCGTTAGTATCGATGTTCCATGAAATCGTGCTGAGGTTAAAATCTCCCACGATGACGATATTGTCGCTGGGTCCCATTTGAGACACGATCCAATCCAAAGAAAGAGCGTGCTTTTCGATAAGACTTCTGTCGCTAACACGATCGGGGGAATATAGACCACGCAAATAAACAGAGTCCCGGTTTTAGTGGATATCGCCACCCAAAGATGTTCAACCGTTGAGTCTTCTGGAGGCTTCAGAAGTCGAGATTTGAATTTTGAGCGCACGGCAAGAAGAACTCCACCACCAGATTTCTTGTTGCTATTGAGCGACGATCGGTCTAGCCGGTAGACATTATACGTGTCGTCGAACAGTTGCTTCGATGATGTGTTTATATTAAGCCAGGTTTCCGTGAAGGCGTAAACATCGTAGCACGCGTCACTGCATGCCAGCTGGTACTCGGCGAGCGAACTGTTGATACCACCTACGTTCTGGTAGTACAGAAGGGCTGTCAATGAGGGGGCAGAGGATTCGGCAGGCAGCGATCTGAATGGTGAGGCAGCATCAGCCCGAGCAACGTCATTAGGTAAAGGATACTTGCCATAGATGGCAGCTTGGAGAGCCCTGTCCCCATCACTAGACCCAGGGCCGGGACGACTTTGATGGCTGGAACTAGCATTTGGAACATCGTTGAGACTAGCATTGGGCACAACTGAGCTAGGAGGGTCCAGGGCTTCCATACTGCTTTGTGACGTGCGTCCCAAACCGGTTGAAGTTACGGTCGATGAATGTTGATGACGAGCTTGGGTGAAATAACAGGTGTGTAGCGGGTTGGTGGACGTTGATAACAGCGGTCTAGTAGAAGCATCGGCAGGAGAAAGAACGCTGGAATCGGAAGATTCATCAGGAAGAGTACGTTCTACAAATTGCGGGTACTTGCCTAAATTCGCAGTTTGGAGAACCTCTTCGTCAGAAACAACATCAGGACCGTGACGACTACGATGAACGACGACAGCAAAAGGCGGGACTGTGTCGAACTGAGAAGAGGTCTCCATGGTACTGATTACTGCGCGTCGCGGTTTAGTTATTCCTCCTCCATGGCGCCATCTCCCGACGCCGACTGAACAGTTCGGGACGTACGGTTCCCCGTGATGCAAGAGTCGGAGTTTGAGATGGTTTCCAAAAATTTGCGGCTGATCTGCTATCCTTGAATTCCCGGAAGTAGATACCTTTCGGCCACGTTGATGATGAGAGAGCTTTTTCCTTTAGATCTGCACTCAGTCCAATTTTGAAGGAGATGAAAGACATAGAGCTGACGTCCTTTCCGTTGGCTACTAATCGTAAAACCTCAACGTCGTTGGTGCCAAGGCGTTTCGTTGCTAAGCCTCGTACCTGCTCGACGGTTACATTGCGGGAAATTCGTGACAGATATAGCCAAAACTTTTGGCTCGAAGCTTGATTTACGGCCGCCAAATTGCCGAGTGATGGGGATACTGATTCGGCTGAGCCACACATAAGAGGTTCTTGTGGAGGCTTTTTCGATTCTGGTCTGCCGAAAAGTCGACGACGAACGGAAACATTTGCATTTTCGGTGCGCTTTGAAGACCTCGGCGTTAATGAGTTGGAGTTGATTAGCGCAGTAAAGTTGTTCCGTATTTCGGTTTTCAGCTCGTTCATGATTTCCAACTTAAAGTTTTCGACGATTTCGTTATGCTTGCTGAGAACAACTTCTTGGCCAGATTCGTAGGCGGATCGAATTGAGTTGCGAACACGCATATCTCTCATCAGAGTAGAGCACGATTTGCAGAGCCAAAATAACTGATTATATTTGCTGATTTCATCCAAAACAGATGTAGAAATCCCGCCGCATCGAGGATGGTATTCGGCATTACAAAATCCTTGGCAGGTGAGTTTCATTTCAGAAATCTCGCTTTCACAGGATTTGCACGTGCTATTCATTTTGTAGCTAGTAGTACGATCAATAAATTATCGCAAAGCGTTCTCGTGGTGAAAACAAAAAGTTGAATTGCCTTTGTTATGCAATCAAAAAGCGTAGCGTGGTGAAAAACGATGAATTGCCTTTGGGTATGCAATCATAAAGAGCCTTGCATGCGTGAGCTTGCAAGCAATTCCTGCCAGAAAAATCTTCCAGATGGCGCAGCGGTCGAAAAAATAATGCGTGGTGGTGGGTAAGAAGACAAAGATTCCACGGTTTCACTTGCAATACCACAACAATGCACTCACATGAACAAAACAGCAAATCACGACGATTATGTTCAAATTTTAACTATCGCGCGCGAGTATAGGTCGAAAGACGTTCGAAACGGTATTCTAATGTTGTTATCACGAGCAATTACACAGATAAAACAGTAAATAATAACAGTCAATAAAAACAGCGAATCAAAATAAACACACAGTGTTGCCAAAGTGTATAAAATCAAGATTTCAAGATTTATGATATTTTTGTTACTTTAAAAATGGAATATGCAAACTGAAGAGTTTGTTCGCGTACGTATTTATTTTTATCAATGCTGTTGTTGCTATAAATGATTTTTATGTTTCTTCAAATTCTTAACGTCACCTCTCTGCCCTGCTAACGCTCCATGCTGACCCAGATCGACCATCGTCTCCAGCAACTATGCTTTGTTACTCTCGATCGGAGGTCGTCCTTTATCATGCCGCATCTTGAGACGCTTGGTAAGATGAGCGTTTGTTTCAAATTTTTCCTCAAAAATCTTCGTTCTGTTCAATGTGCTTGTCTTTTGACGTTGCTTATTTGATTTCTGCTTCTCTAGGGCCAAATTGAGCCATTTCCTACGGTTGATCAGGTCAGTCTGTGTCTTTTTCTGTTTAGTCGAAAGCGTGTCATTTCGCTCTCTAATCAGCAGGCTGGAAATCTTGGAATTAATACTATAAAATTCTTTGGTAATTGCATTTTAGGACATGCAAAATTAGAGGGAACTTTTTGTCCGAATCCGGAGGAGCTTTTGAAGAACTGAAAGGCTGCGATGTCGAAGTTCCTTCATCCAGTGGTATTTTTGGAACATTTTTAACAAGTTCTCCATTCGCAACAGAAGGTCCCTTGTCTGCTGGCTTAAAAAAAACCATCAGTGTATCTTTCGGTTTCGAAGCTTCCGTTTTCAAGGTGCTGATTTTCGATTTGAAAAGTTCGTCACAATAGGATTCGTTTTTTATATCCCGCCAGCGCTTGTTAATTGCGCAGCGGGTATGCACGACAAAATGCATCGACCAGCGTTTGAATCACATAAAAAATCAACGCCACCAAAAACAAACACAATAGGATTTTCAACAAAACAAAACTTCGACGAAGTTTCAGATTGAAGTACAGCTCGTGTGGTTCGTGCTCATTGACGATAACAACATGTATGAACACAGTAAACAATAATTGTAAACACAGTAAACACACAGTAAACAAAACAAATTATTTTTTGCACTCACACAACTAAGTAAAGTGTGTATTTTTTTTAAATTACTGTAGATTTATGAACTTAATATTAATCCATGATATCGATGAACATAAAAATCAAGAGTTTTGTCTTGTGTTTGTTGTTGCTGTGTTGTTTGTTTTTGTGAGTTTTGATTTTTGCTGAAATACCTAATGTTACAAATGAACAGTAATTAATTAAATTAAAGTAGATATAAGTTAAGTGTTATTAAAACACTTTAAACTTCATGTGAGCTGTCATTTATGTTATCGATTTTTGACTGCATTGGATTGGAAATTTATTTTGAATCCCCAGGTTTTTCAAAGGTTAATATTTAGGTAGATATTTAGGGTAGAAGTCAAAAAATGCTTTTAAAAATTAACGCGTCAATTGAAAAAAAAACAATCAATGAAAATTTGCAGAAGCATCAATAAATTTGAAAAAAAATTTTTAAAAACTTCTTAAAATTTTATTCTTGTTGAGAAAACTAAAAAAAAAGTTTATTTAAAACAGTTTAAAAAACTACTATTTATCCTACTGAAAAGCCCATTATAATTTCGGAAACTTTTAATATAATTAAGAAGAAACGATTTTGTTTGGAATGTTGTGGATCCAATATTACTTGCAAAGAACTCAAACTTACTTGAAAAATAAAGTAATAGAAGAAAACGTTTGTTAAAATTTTAAAAGATTTGAGGAATTTATCTTATGTCCCGTAATATTTAAAAGAGCAGGTTGAAGTTCAAAACTAGTTGAATTTCTATAAGCATTGAAGCAATTCTTCAAGAAGTGATACTGTAGAATATTTTCTTGTGAATCAGGATTTTTAGTGCCATTCTATGTGCCTTTCGACACCTTTTAAAAACTTTGCCCCGCATTTTTCGGAATTTCTTGAATTCAATCGGTAAATACCTAAACGAAATAATTGATTAATTGAAATTATTGTTCTAAAATTACTAAATCAAACCAAAAGAATACGAAAAAAATTGTTTTACGAAGTTGAGTCAAACTTGGGAAACTTCAGATAATAATATCAAAAAGATTCAATTCAATAAGATGACCCATAGCTCAGCATTGAATGGTTTTAAGTTTCAAAACAAAAATTAAGAAGTTTTCAACGAGATGATCTTCGATACTGCTCTCAAACAAAAAAAAGCGTTTGAAGGCATTACATAAATTTTACGAGCTCCAGTACTTTTGAAAAATTTCAGCTAACGTATGCATTTAAAAAAAAGACTAATTTCGAATGGAGATGCAAAAAAAACTACAAATGAGAATTCACTGCAACAAAGTTTCCTTAAATCATACTTTTCTTGAGTTTTCTACAAACACACTTTGGCAGTCTGACGCGTCCCCGTTGAGCAGTTGACCGAAACCATAGCGATGGCCGATAAAAAATGGATTTCGGGAGTTCTTTCTTGGCCTCGGCTTCTCCTTTTTGGCCACAAAATGATTTGAGCAGATTCTACATTTTCTATCTGTCGCAGCTGAGGGGCGTTAGGAGTGTTGAAGGTCTTCAATAAAACTTTTATCTTCAGTCGATTCATCTCCTCAGAGAACTCTTGGCATAATAGGGCGGGAAAAGGTCCTCCCATTCTTCACGTTCTTTTCCGTATGAAACTTCTTGATAAAGGTGACAACTTCGGGCAGGCACTTGGTACTGTAGATCTCCTTGTTCACCGCGAGTCACGATGCAAAGACAAGCGACTTGGTCATTCCATTCTCACTGATCGCCAGCCACAAAAAGGCCTTCTTCGGGAATTTTTTACCGAGGGGCGAATCACTCATGCAATTTCGATTCAGACTAATACGTGAGTGCATTGTAGCATTTTTGAACATTTTTCAACGCATTGACGCATTTTAGTACGCAATTGTTGCACATTTTGGAGCACATTTGATTTATTTGTTCACATTTTCGATTCAGTTACATATCTAGTGATTCGGCTTCAAGAATATATGTAAGTTTGAAAAGCCCAAGGCTCCCTAAAAAATAATAAATTCTTCAGAGAGTTAAAGATAATTGAAAAACGGAAAAAGTAGATGAAAAAGGTTCTCAAAACCAATGTATTAGAGAGTATGAGTTTACTTAATTTTTGCCTTATAACCACTCCTTACATTGCTTTTATATAAAATACTTCCGTCACCTATATTCCTCACGCAAAATACTGACAAAATCTTCAATACAAGCAAATACAGACATTTTGAAATCTTCTTTACAGACATTTTTAAAAACTATCTAGCATCCATGAGGACTTCGAAGCGCCAACTTGTTTGGCCACATTCCGCTCTGAAACCTCCTTTTTGTTTACATTAATTGTTATATTATATATTCTCCGTGCGAGGAGTAACGATTATGATGTAGAAGGAGATGTTCGCTCATCACCATGAGGCACCAAGAGTGAACAACAATGTTTTTGGCTAGAATTAAAGATATGAAGAGAAAGTTTTGATAGTTCCGCTAGTGTGCGGCAGGCTTATCCATTCTCAAGATATGGAAAGTTATATGGAAATATACATAATTTATCTTGTACAGAAAATGCGCAAAACATCATGACTCGTAGAAAAAATCTCTGAGAAAGCTTGAAATTACTTATAAGAAAAAGAATGTGATCAGAAAGTGAAAAAGAAATGGAATCATGAATATTCCAACAGAAATATTTGTTTTTTATTGCAAAATATAATTTTTAGAACCATACTATTTGAAAGCTGTAAGTTTTTTATTTTTGATATAAATCGAGGATTTTCGAAATTTACCTTGAACAGTCTGGGAAATTCCACTGAAATTCTCATACCGGGAGATCAAGAAATGATCCCACCTTGACATGGGTTCCAAAAAATCAATATTTCAATTTTGTGGGCAATTTTGGTATAGACGATGTTATTTTTCAGAGCTCTAGAAACTTTTGTGTAAAAAATTTGACATTGCATAATTTTTCAGCTTGCTGAGATAATGTAAACCACTTTCCACCACAAGAATGTTTTCCTAAGACGATCGGTTCGCGAATTAGTTTTTTAGATCAAAGTTAGCAAAATTGTAAAATAATTCATAAATTTTTGCTTGAAATCAAAATTTCTGATTGATAAAAAATTGATTGATTTTTTTCGCAAAGGATGGTGCTGTATTCAAAGTTTCCGACCGTTTCTCTCAACTTTGAAATTGTGTGCAATACTTAATCTAGATCATAATTTTTATTGCGAAGACAATTTCAAGCACTTTTCGATTCCTTAATCATACACTCTTTTAAAGTAGCTGGTTCTTCCTGACCGCACTCTTCCCCATCCTAAAGCACTGTCCCATATTCTATATTTATTTATTTATTATTGATTCGTCAACAGATAAAAATGCTTATCCCAATGACAATAAGCTAAACTTACATTACATACAACAATTAACACATACATCTTCGGAAACAACGCTTATTAACCTCACGGGATACATTAAAATTAAACGCGTTATAATAGCTGTTGAACACACGAGCCATGCTTAGCACAGGTTCGTGTTTGCCGTAGTTGGTCCTTGAGTGCCGGTTAATGAAGAATGATTGTAAACGTAGGTTTCGTCGTCGAGTGTTGATGTTCAAGAGACTAAGTAAAGTGGAACAGTCGATGTTTCCCTGAAGAAGGTCACCAACGAAACACGCTTTGGCCACCATACGCCTCCTTCCAATAACTCCAGCTTAATGAGCTTACACCAGCTTTCGTAGCTTGGCAATCTGCGAGGGTCTAGCCAACGAAGATGTCGTAAAGCAAAGCGTACAAACTTCCGCTGAACGGCTTCGATCCTCTGGACTGCATTTTGGTAGAAAGGGCACCAAACGACAGCGCAGTACTCCAAAAAGGACGAACCAAAGAGCAGTACAGTGTCTTCAGACAATAAACATCTTTGAAGTTTTTGCGAAGCGGAAGATGAATCCTAGCTGCGATGAGGCTTTAGAAACTATATAGGCAATGTGGTTCTCGAATGACAGTTTGGTGTCTAGCATTACTCCCAGATCCTTTACTGTTGTTTCACGTTTTAAGCGCGTTCCTCGAAGGATGTAGTCGTGGAGATACATCACACGTTTTCGGCCAAAAGAGATAGTCGAGCATTTGGATACATTTAAGGACATTCTGTTGATCCGGCACCAGTCGTCGAACACTTGTAGTTCCTGCTGAAGAAATTGGGCGTCTTCTGGACATTTTATGACGTAGTACAGTTTTAGGTCGTCCGCGTAGGATAATTTCAGGCATCTGAGGATCAAGTTCACGTCGTTCATGTATAAAAGGAAAAGGAATGGACCAAGGTGGCTGCCTTGGGGAACGCCGGATGTCACTGAAAAGCTGGACGAGGCATAATCTGAAATCTTCACAGACATAGATCTCCCAGTCAGGTATGAGCGGAGCCAGTTCAACAATTGATCGTGAACCCCCATTTTGTCGTATTTGGAAATTGCAATCTGATGGTTCATTTTATCAAAGGCCGCAGAGAGATCTGTGTATATGGCGTCTACTTGATGACCGCGTTCCATTTCACGGATGATGAAGGATGTAAATACGGTAAGGTTGGTCGCCGTTGAGCGCTTGGGCATAAAACCGTGTTGGTCAGAAGAAATAGTGTGTGAATAGTCATGGACCAGCCTTTGGAGAACAATCAGTTCGAATAGCTTAGATACAGCACTTAGTGCAGCAATTCCACGATAGTTGGCGACGGATCGTTCGCATCCCTTTTTGTGTATTGGAAAAACAAACGACTCTTTCCAGCATTCGGGAAACACACCGGAAGTCAATAACAAATTGAAAACCATAGCCAAGGGTGCAGCGAGTGTGTTAAGGCAACGTTTCAGAACAATTGAAGGAATACCATCAGGACCGCATCCAGTTGAATTTTTCATCTGCTTCCCGGCTGAAACTACCATATCACTATGGATAGTGAAAGCAGAGCCAAATACAGATAAGCGGGGAACATTGCTAGTAGCCGCTTCGAGGCCCTCGGCATCCAGAGTTTCCTCACAGAAGACACTACTGAACTGAATACGGAACAAGTTGGCGATATCCGCGACAGAGTCAGCTTCATTTATGCCGTCAGTCATATTGGAGGGTAAACCGGTTTCCTTCCGTTGTTCATTCACGAACCGCCAAAAGCTTTTCGGATTCGTTTTGAGCCGACTCTGCAATCGAGACTGATGCGAGTTGTATTAGCGGTTATTGAGGTGTTTGTAGTTGTCGTTGGCGCGTGCATAGATTGTCCTCGTTGAATCGGTGCGATATATGCTGTGTTTCCTAAGAGCAGCCCTTTTAACACGTTTCAAATGTTTGAGATCGGAATTAGACCAAGCAGGTTTGGGAGGCTTACGGTTGAGTTGCTTAGGCACGAATTGATCGACGGCGTACAGTAAAATACTACACATAGTCGAAGCAGCAAAATTCGCATCCCCGTTTGCAAGGGTCGTGTTCCAATTCACGCCGGCGAAAAAATTGTTCATTTGCTCAAAATCAGCATGGATGAAGTCATAATAAACTTTTTCGATGTCGTCATGGAAGCTGTACTTAGGTTTAAATTCCAGTGTCAGAAGCAGAGGGGAATGATTTCTGCAGCTTTTCACAAGCGGTGTCGGAGCTTGAAGAACGGAACATCTTTGGCCATATTCTTTGCTGATGAAACAAAGATCCAGCAAACGGTTATTTGCGTTAGGAATGCCATTAATTTGCCGAAGTCTGGCGGTAGAGTAAGCGTCAAGCAAGGAGAGAGAAGCCGGTCTGAATGACGAACAGGAATTGTCTGGATAGCGGAAGCCGTTAGTATCGATGTTCCATGAAATCGTGCTGAGGTTAAAATCTCCCACGATGACGATATTGTCGCTGGGTCCCATTTGAGACACGATCCAATCCAAAGAAAGAGCGTGCTTTTCGATAAGACTTCTGTCGCTAACACGATCGGGGGGAATATAGACCACGCAAATAAACAGAGTCCCGGTTTTAGTGGATATCGCCACCCAAAGATGTTCAACCGTTGAGTCTTCTGGAGGCTTCAGAAGTCGAGATTTGAATTTTGAGCGCACGGCAAGAAGAACTCCACCACCAGATTTCTTGTTGCTATTGAGCGACGATCGGTCTAGCCGGTAGACATTATACGTGTCGTCGAACAGTTGCTTCGATGATGTGTTTATATTAAGCCAGGTTTCCGTGAAGGCGTAAACATCGTAGCACGCGTCACTGCATGCCAGCTGGTACGGCGAGCGAACTGTTGATACCACCTACGTTCTGGTAGTACAGAAGGGCTGTCAATGAGGGGGCAGAGGATTCGGCAGGCAGCGATCTGAATGGTGAGGCAGCATCAGCCCGAGCAACGTCATTAGGTAAAGGATACTTGCCATAGATGGCAGCTTGGAGAGCCCTGTCCCCATCACTAGACCCAGGGCCGGGACGACTTTGATGGCTGGAACTAGCATTTGGAACATCGTTGAGACTAGCATTGGGCACAACTGAGCTAGGAGGGTCCAGGGCTTCCATACTGCTTTGTGACGTGCGTCCCAAACCGGTTGAAGTTACGGTCGATGAATGTTGATGACGAGCTTGGGTGAAATAACAGGTGTGTAGCGGGTTGGTGGACGTTGATAACAGCGGTCTAGTAGAAGCATCGGCAGGAGAAAGAACGCTGGAATCGGAAGATTCATCAGGAAGAGTACGTTCTACAAATTGCGGGTACTTGCCTAAATTCGCAGTTTGGAGAACCTCTTCGTCAGAAACAACATCAGGACCGTGACGACTACGATGAACGACGACAGCAAAAGGCGGGACTGTGTCGAACTGAGAAGAGGTCTCCATGGTACTGATTACTGCGCGTCGCGGTTTAGTTATTCCTCCTCCATGGCGCCATCTCCCGACGCCGACTGAACAGTTCGGGACGTACGGTTCCCCGTGATGCAAGAGTCGGAGTTTGAGATGGTTTCCAAAAATTTGCGGCTGATCTGCTATCCTTGAATTCCCGGAAGTAGATACCTTTCGGCCACGTTGATGATGAGAGAGCTTTTTCCTTTAGATCTGCACTCAGTCCAATTTTGAAGGAGATGAAAGACATAGAGCTGACGTCCTTTCCGTTGGCTACTAATCGTAAAACCTCAACGTCGTTGGTGCCAAGGCGTTTCGTTGCTAAGCCTCGTACCTGCTCGACGGTTACATTGCGGGAAATTCGTGACAGATATAGCCAAAACTTTTGGCTCGAAGCTTGATTTACGGCCGCCAAATTGCCGAGTGATGGGGATACTGATTCGGCTGAGCCACACATAAGAGGTTCTTGTGGAGGCTTTTTCGATTCTGGTCTGCCGAAAAGTCGACGACGAACGGAAACATTTGCATTTTCGGTGCGCTTTGAAGACCTCGGCGTTAATGAGTTGGAGTTGATTAGCGCAGTAAAGTTGTTCCGTATTTCGGTTTTCAGCTCGTTCATGATTTCCAACTTAAAGTTTTCGACGATTTCGTTATGCTTGCTGAGAACAACTTCTTGGCCAGATTCGTAGGCGGATCGAATTGAGTTGCGAACACGCATATCTCTCATCAGAGTAGAGCACGATTTGCAGAGCCAAAATAACTGATTATATTTGCTGATTTCATCCAAAACAGATGTAGAAATCCCGCCGCATCGAGGATGGTATTCGGCATTACAAAATCCTTGGCAGGTGAGTTTCATTTCAGAAATCTCGCTTTCACAGGATTTGCACGTGCTATTCATTTTGTAGCTAGTAGTACGATCAATAAATTATCGCAAAGCGTTCTCGTGGTGAAAACAAAAAGTTGAATTGCCTTTGTTATGCAATCAAAAAGCGTAGCGTGGTGAAAAACGATGAATTGCCTTTGGGTATGCAATCATAAAGAGCCTTGCATGCGTGAGCTTGCAAGCAATTCCTGCCAGAAAAATCTTCCAGATGGCGCAGCGGTCGAAAAAATAATGCGTGGTGGTGGGTAAGAAGACAAAGATTCCACGGTTTCACTTGCAATACCACAACAATGCACTCACATGAACAAAACAGCAAATCACGACGATTATGTTCAAATTTTAACTATCGCGCGCGAGTATAGGTCGAAAGACGTTCGAAACGGTATTCTAATGTTGTTATCACGAGCAATTACACAGATAAAACAGTAAATAATAACAGTCAATAAAAACAGCGAATCAAAATAAACACACAGTGTTGCCAAAGTGTATAAAATCAAGATTTCAAGATTTATGATATTTTTGTTACTTTAAAAATGGAATATGCAAACTGAAGAGTTTGTTCGCGTACGTATTTATTTTTATCAATGCTGTTGTTGCTATAAATGATTTTTATGTTTCTTCAAATTCTTAACGTCACCTCTCTGCCCTGCTAACGCTCCATGCTGACCCAGATCGACCATCGTCTCCAGCAACTATGCTTTGTTACTCTCGATCGGAGGTCGTCCTTTATCATGCCGCATCTTGAGACGCTTGGTAAGATGAGCGTTTGTTTCAAATTTTTCCTCAAAAATCTTCGTTCTGTTCAATGTGCTTGTCTTTTGACGTTGCTTATTTGATTTCTGCTTCTCTAGGGCCAAATTGAGCCATTTCCTACGGTTGATCAGGTCAGTCTGTGTCTTTTTCTGTTTAGTCGAAAGCGTGTCATTTCGCTCTCTAATCAGCAGGCTGGAAATCTTGGAATTAATACTATAAAATTCTTTGGTAATTGCATTTTAGGACATGCAAAATTAGAGGGAACTTTTTTGTCCGAATCCGGAGGAGCTTTTGAAGAACTGAAAGGCTGCGATGTCGAAGTTCCTTCATCCAGTGGTATTTTTGGAACATTTTTAACAAGTTCTCCATTCGCAACAGAAGGTCCCTTGTCTGCTGGCTTAAAAAAAACCATCAGTGTATCTTTCGGTTTCGAAGCTTCCGTTTTCAAGGTGCTGATTTTCGATTTGAAAAGTTCGTCACAATAGGATTCGTTTTTTATATCCCGCCAGCGCTTGTTAATTGCGCAGCGGGTATGCACGACAAAATGCATCGACCAGCGTTTGAATCACATAAAAAATCAACGCCACCAAAAACAAACACAATAGGATTTTCAACAAAACAAAACTTCGACGAAGTTTCAGATTGAAGTACAGCTCGTGTGGTTCGTGCTCATTGACGATAACAACATGTATGAACACAGTAAACAATAATTGTAAACACAGTAAACACACAGTAAACAAAACAAATTATTTTTTGCACTCACACAACTAAGTAAAGTGTGTATTTTCATTAACCGTACACTCAAACTTTTCGACGCCTTTGTTTTCGTATTAACGCTGATAAATTTAGATTACCTAATGTAAAATTGTTGGATGTCACATTTTTATAACCACCCCCCCCCCCCTCTCCTATCACATATTGTCACAAATTTGATAGAGTGGACGTCATTTTTGAATGACCCCAAAGTTAAATTGGTCAAGTCAGCCGCTACACAAGTGCTGAGATATCTGTAAATTTTTCGTAAATAATAAGAATTTACTGGCGTTGTTACCAATCTTCCTAGAAAAATGTAAGCCATTCAAATGAGTAGTCTTTTTTTAAGTACTGCTTTATATTATAAAATTGCCCATATATTTTTTTATTTCCGATTACTGTTTTGATTTGTGTGCCTGAACATTGATAAGGGCTTGGTGACCATTTGAAAATTATCACATGTTGATTTTTGTACTTTCCCTTGGCATGGACACATTTTTCAACCGTATTTATAAGTAGTGACCACATTAAATGATCTTCCTTACCGACAATATTTTTTTCAATACAAGTGACAGTCTTATGGTTATTGGTAAGCTCAACATATAATTTGTTAAAAATGTCAGTTTGAGAAGCTCGACAACTTTTATTTGGAATGTATACGTTCATTAGTCCATTAGCAAAAATATCATTGTCTATTGCACATTATTGAATAGTCATTGCTCATTTTACCACTTTTCAATTTGTCCTAAAACATATCACAACTTTTTATGGCTTATTCCCAATTTTATGCATGAATTTGTTTTCTGCTCTCTGGAACCCATTCCGTTTTTAAATGGCGTTTTTGCTTATTTCATGGGAAAGTTTTCACGATATCAAATTATTTTTGTATTCAAAGATAGGGACATTTGAGTTTTTTTTATTGTGGTTATTTATTTATCCATTGCTCATTTTACTGTTCTTATGGGAAAATCCAATAAAATTGAAAGACATATGCGAATAGTTTAGTGCTCAAATTACATGATTTGGCGGAAATTCTGCCATATTTAATTGCACATATACTAATAGCTGTTGCTTTACTTGATAGAATTACCGGTCACAATTAGATTATTCGAAGATCTTTTCTCATCTTTTATTGCTCATTCCTAAATTTTTAATGCTGATCACACATTATTTGTTGGCACAGGCCTAAATAAATTAGTGGCACTTTTTTCATTTTTTGGTGCTTTTTCTGAATTACTAAGTGCAGGTAAATATTTTAGTCTTTATCAATTATTGTGAAATGGTAGCGGTTTCTGATTACTTCCATACTTTCGGGGAACCCTTTAATGTGTCTAGTTTCTAGTAGGCTTTGATTAATACAAGAGAGTTAGAGAGATAGATAGAAATGGTTATTTATGTATGTCAAAAAAACTCATACATACATACACACAGACATGTGCTTAGTTCGCCGAGCTGAGTCGAATGGTATATGAAACTCGGCCCTGTGGGCCTCGGATAAAAAGAAGAGTTTTCAAGCGTTCTTAATACCCTTCTATTGGTGTAAGAAGGGTAAAAAGAAAGAATGTGTTATGCCAAGTCCTCATGCATTTAATGAAAATGTTCATTGACGATAATTCTTTAATTTCTCACTTTTTTTTCATGTGCTAACTCCCCCTTGCAAAAAATGATATATTTTTGCACATGAGTCTAACGGAGATTTTCTTTTGAGTGTAGGTTTAGTTTCCCATAGTTACACCCAAAAAAAATTCACATTATCTGTGGAAACTACCACTAGAAATTCACTTAATTTTCATGTGATCCAGGAAGTGGAAAATGCTTTGCAAAATCTGTGAATCTTATGTTTCCAGTGAAATGTAAATGATTAGTCAAGTAGAATTTCTTTTTATATGTGATATCCATGTAAAAGGCCACTTATTTTGGTATTGGAAAATATCTACATGTGTTTCTAGTAGTAGCAAAGTGAAATATTTTTTCAGTGTATACATTTCGAATTCCCAACAAGCAAGCAGGCCTGATCGATTCTTTTTGTTTCGGACTTCGTTTTGGCTGCTTCTGCTTCTTATACGTTCGAAGATTCAAACGTTCTTTGGCACGATGAACATTAGACTCAAGCTTGTAGTACACTGTTTGTCCAATAGCCAAATATTTGGCATAGGCAGCTAGACAGCTGACAGATATCATAGATGTTTGTCAGATGCCTATCTGCCTATGACAAATATTTGGCTATTGGACAAACAGTGTACTACAAGCTTCAGGGATGCCAGATATACAGACATGTCTGTTTTTATATAGACATTTGAACATGCATACAGACCTTACACGGATTACAGACATTATACAGATATTGCTATACAGTTACAGAATTTCAAAGACAATGATATCCATCAAGAAGATGAAAATCTTTCAATATTTGTAAAAAAGTATTTCAGAAAACAATTTAACTTCTCAGATGATTCAAGACCTTGTTATAAAGCTCCTTTAATCGAGGGGCGAATTACTTGTGCATTTTCGATTCAGCCTATTAGGAATGCATTGAGTCATTTTTCGAACATTTTTCAACGCATTGACACACTTTGAAACGCATTCTTTGCACATTTTTGAGCGCATTTGATTTATTTGTGCATTTTTTAGCGCATTGAATGCGCTGGTGTATTTTTCAACGCATTTTTTCTAAATACCTACACATCTTCGATTCAGTTATATATGTAGTGATTCGCCCCTCACCTTATCCAAACAGACCTTAAGTTAAGTCATTATTTTTAATATTTGAAAAATATGCCACGTTTTTTTGAGCTTCGTCATATCTTCTATTTGTAGCTGTCTGATGACTTGAGAGTTATTCTGTTACGAATCTCCATTTACATTTTCTAATAGTATTACTAAAAATGAACAAATGTTGTCATTTTTTATTTCTCAAAGCTGTTTTAGTTCTATGTGAATCATTGATAAATGCCTGATGTCATTAGCAATCAATCGGAAACTTGCGACTTCAAATTTATTTACTATTTAAGAACCACTTGAACCTAAGTACACCTTGCACCTTGCATCAATGTGGTGAGTTATGTTTTCAGGGATGATTCATTGAGCTTCTCATGTAACCACGAGGCTGTAATAGCATGCATGTATTGGGCATATGCATTACTTCTAGTACATCATTAAAGTTGGATTAAAACTGAAAAGGGCCCCACTCAGATCGAACTAATGCTATATCTGTTGTAATGCTATAAGACATTGCTAAAGTAGCATTATTGCATTGGTAATGCATCACTACATTCTTAAGCTAATTTAACGCTTCATTACTTGACAACTGTTGAATTGATGCGATCCCGCATTACCGATGTTGATTTTGGGTTGAATAAGTGCAATAATATAATACTTGTGCTTACTTGGGTTGAGACCGATGTGCTGGTACTTTCCGAATCAAAAACTATGTGCATATTTTTCTTGACTATACAGTCCCTGATGTTACGAAACACCTCAGTCTAAAATAAGTTTAAGTACTTTCAAGCTTTCAAACTTTGTGAGGGCTGCAAAATGGTGAGTCGACAACCGTGATGGAGCGTGCGTCCCCGCAACATAGCTCTGGTCCTCACAAGTTCCTACCTCATGCTTCCACGGGTCAACAGATGAAAAAGACCGCCAGCTAAGGGTTGCGTACTTAGCTGGTAGTGCAGCCTGGGCACTGTTGTCCTTCTGACATCAGCTAGATTGAGGAGGTGCGTGCCGAGCGTCTGTCCACCAAGGAGGTGCGTATCTCGTCAGCTATACCTTAGGAGGCAGTCCCACCAACGCAATGTAGGCAGCGCGGTAAGATAGCATGCTGAAGTCTTACCCTACCACGAAAAATGTAAGTATTCTTTATTTCTTTATACGGTATATAATTTTAGATCATCCATGGAATCAGAAGACATGCAGATAGTACACATGTTATTCTCATTTTATATTATAACATCCCTTCACAATATTTTTTATGCTATTTTCAGCTTCGCATTTATCCATCATCGTAAGTTTTAGTCCACTTACCCCCCGTGGAGCGAGATAAGGCGCTATAACCTTGGCAATTATTGCCACGCTTTTGGTTCAAATGCCAAAAGTTCACCGACAGGCAAAAGGAGCATAAACTAATCTTTCTAGCATCTATGCTCCCAACGATAAGGTACAAATTATCACACTGTGTAACTCAACATGGAAGCGTTTGGTACGGGAGGTCCACGCTTTCTTCCTTCCCTTGATTCAGAGTAGTAAAGCGATTTTAGATCTTTCTGGAATCGCTCTATTTCTTGGAATCCTCTCTGCGGCACATACTACGCAGTTGGCCTGGCCGATGACAAGAAAAATGATGTATTCAAGAAAACATCATTTTCCAGGATACTTTCAAGAATTGGCGGCGTTAGTATGAGATTAGATTAGAATAAATTAGATTCAAGCTTTCAAACTTTGTGAAAAAACTTTCTATAAATTTCAAGAATCTTCTAGTACCTTTGAGAATGGCTTAGTATAAAGTCTCATTGATATTTGATATATGTACTACAATGAATTTACGAAAAAAGATAATACATGCGGGACTGTAAAAAAGCCTGTTCAGGTTTCATATTTTTTTCTAACATGAAAAAAAAAAACTAACCAGAAGTGTTCCTATCAGAAGAAAACAGAATATTTCAAAAAACTACTGTAGATTTATGAACTTAATATTATATTAATCCGTGATATCGATGAACATAAAAATCAAGAGTTTTGTCTTGTGTTTGTTGTTGCTGTGTTGTTTGTTTTTGTGAGTTTTGTTTTTTGCTGAAATATCTAATGTTAAAAATGAACAGTAATTAATTAAATTAAAGTAGAAGTAAGTTAAGTGTTATTAAAACACTTTAAACTTCATGTGAGCTGTCATTTATGTTATCGATTTTTGACTGCATTGGATTGGAAATTTATTTTGAATCCCCAGGTTTTTCAAAGGTTAATATTTAGGTAGATATTTTTAGGGTAGAAGTCAAAAAATGCTTTTAAATATTAACGCGTCAATTAAAAAAAAACAATCAATGAAAATTTGCAGAAGCATCATTTGAAAAACTTTTTTTAAAAACTTCTTAAGATTTTATTCTTGTTGAGAAAACTAAAAAGCAAGTTTATTTAAAACAATTTAAAAAACTACTATTTATCCTACTCAAAAAGCCCATTATAATTTCGGAAACTTTTAATATAATTAAGAAGATAGGATTTTGTTTGGAATGTTGTGGATCCAATATTACTTGCAAAGAACTTAAACTTACTTGAAAAATAGAGTAATAGAAGAAAACGTTTGTTAAATTTTTAAAAGATTTGAGGAATTTATCTTATGTCCCGTAATATTTAAAAGAGCAGGTTGAAGTTCAAAACTAGTTGAATTTCTATAAGCATTGAAGCAATTCTTCAAGAAGTGATACTGTAGAATATTTTCTTGTGAATCAGGATTATTAGTGCCATTCTATGTGCCTTTCGACACCTTTTAAAAACTTTGCCCCGCATTTTTCGGAATTTCTTGAATTCAATCGGTAAATACCTAAATGCAATAATTGAATAAATTATTGTTCTAAAATTACTAAATCAAACCAAAAGAATACGAAAAAAAAAATTTACGAAGTTGAGTCAAACTTGTCAAACAATAATAATATCAAAAAGATTCAATTCAATAAGATGACCTATAGCTCAGCATTGATTGGTTTTAAGTTTCAAAACAAAAATTAAGAAGTTTTCAACGAGATGATCTTCGATACTGCTCTCAAACAAAAAAAAGCGTTTGAAGGCATTACATAAATTTAACGAGCTCCAGTAATTTTGAATAATTTCAGCTAATATATGCATTTAAAAAAAAGACTAATTTCGATTTACGATGCAAAAAAAAACTACAAATGAGAATTCACTGCAACAAAGTTTCCTTAAATCATACTTTTCTTGAGTTTTCTACAAACACACTTTGGCAGTCTGACGCGTCCCCGTTGAGCAGTTGACCGAAACCATAGCGATGGCCGATAAAAAATGGATTTCGGGAGCTCTTTCTTGGCCTCGGCTTCTCCTTTTTGGCCACAAAATGATTTGAGCAGATTCTACATTTTCTATCTGTCGCAGCTGAGGGGCGTTAGGAGTGTTGAAGGTCTTCAATAAAACTTTTATCTTCAGTCGATTCATCTCCTCAGAGAACTCTTGGCATAATAGGGCGGGAAAAGGTCCTCCCATTCTTCACGTTCTTTTCCGTATGAAACTTCTTGATAAAGGTGACAACTTCGGGCAGGCACTTGGTACTGTAGATCTCCTTGTTCACCGCGAGTCACGATGCAAAGAGAAGCGACTTGGTCATTCCATTCTCACTGATCGCCAGCCACAAAAAGGCCTTCTTCGGGAATTTTTTACCGAGGGGCGAATCACTCATGCATTTTCGATTCAGACTAATTCGTGAGTGCATTGTAGCATTTTTGAACATTTTTCAACGCATTGATGCATTTTAGTACGCAATTGTTGCACATTTTGGAGCACATTTGATTTATTTGTTCACATTTTCGATTCAGTTATATATCTAGTGATTCGGCTTCAAGAATATATGTAAGTTTGAAAAGCCCGAGGCTCCCTAAAAAATAAGAAATACTTCAGAGAGTTAAAGATAATTGAAAAACGGAAAAAGTAGATGTAAAAGGTTCTCAAAACCAATGTATTAGAGAGTATGAGTTTACTTAATTTTTGCCTTATAACCATTCCTTACATTGCTCAGTCGAGTTCTAGCGCTTAACGCGACCGGACGTGTTTTTCTCTCGGTGCGATGATCAAGTGCAAGTTCAGACGTTATCAAGCAGACGAAAAATTTAGACTAGGGAAGGTGCAAAGATTTTCCTCTTAATTTAGAATGATTGATTTGAAAAGAACATACAGTCGCGGTAAAGTGAAATTTTTGTGTGTGCTAAAGTCGGTAAAACGTGGGAAAGATTTTATCAGCCATATTCCTCATCATGTGGTTACGGCGTAGTACGTGGTGTGTGTACGTGTATGAGTATAGTATAGTATAGAAAAAGAAATGAGGTTCTACCAAATGCCAGGAAAAATCTATACTTTGGTTGTGATAGTGTGAATGATAGCCGGCGCAAATATCTGCATATGGACACGAGATCAAACATTCAGCTAAGTATTGTATTTTAAATAGTCCGACTTCACTAGAAAATATGAAATAGGTCATTGGTGTGTGTGGTGTGTGGAAAGTGGATGTTGTATACACAGAAAGATCCAGACGAGTGGTATTTACACCATTTTCTGGCTGCCTCTCCCTTCTTGTGCTGGGGGTTTTGTACGTTTTGCTGTTCAATTTTTCTAATCCTTGCGGAGAGTGAGTTGGATTATTGACGGTGCTGGGATTTGCGTCGGCACGAGAGAGAGGCATACGAAACACTTCTTTTCAGAGAAAGAGTTTGCCGGAATTCAACTATTACTCTCATACATTCTTTCTGTTTAATGCGCCTTCTTATTGACTTGTTGTTTTTGCATGTTCGATGTAGAGCTTTTTGACGATTAGTCCACGCACACTTGTGCGCCATCTGAGTCCTACACTCCCGTTTTATTTTGAGTTGATCCGCTTTTTAACGGGGATTGAGTTGCATTTTCGTGTGGGTTGGGGGGAGGTGAGATAGCATACGGTTGTGCTCGGGAATTGAGTGGAGTGGAGCGGGTGTGTAAGCCACAGAGCATCAGTTGTTTTCGGTGATTGCCGTTATTGATCAGTGCTTTGGTAAATTTGAAATTAATACATTTATGTGTGTTATGTGTGGACGTCTAATTGTTGGTTGGTCAGAGTTTGCACGTTTGATGTCTTTTGTTTCAGCATTTGGGGGTTAGCTTTGTGTTATTGATAATGTATGGAATGTATGATGTTGCTCATTGCAGGGCTGGTAGCAGGTCACTTTTTAGTGACTTGGTCACTATTTTGAGCCTAGTCACTAAAAAGTCACTATTTGCATCCAAAAGTCACTAAAGTCACTATTTTTCGGAAAATGGTCACTAAAGTCACTATTTTTATACCGCTGATTGTGAAAAGTTAAAAAAAAACCACTTATACCTATTGTACAAAAGACAACCAAATTATGCGATCTGGTCGCACTATATAATGTCGAGAAATAGACATCAAAAATTTAGATGCCCCGGCAAACGCTGTCCCGCCTGAATGTCCTGGAAGACCAATTTACATTATGACATAATCTTAACTTAACTTATTCTTACTGAACTTTGTATAGCCCAGAAAGCTATTGTTACGATTGTAGACCTTAAGATTTGAAGGACAGTTTGAATGACCTGAAACTAACAAGATTACCCAAGTAACCACAAGCATTATATTATTGCACTTATTCAACTCAAAATTAGCATCGGTAATGCGGGATCGCATCAATTCAACAGTTGTCAAGTAATAAAGCGGTAGATTAGCTTAAGAATGTAGTGATGCATTACCAATGAAATAATGCTACTTTCGCAATGTCTTATGGCATTACAACAAATATAGCATTTTTCGATCTTAGTTGGGCCCTTTTCAGCTTTAATCCATCTTCAATGATGCACTGGACGTAATGCATATGCCCTATATGTGCATGCTATTACAGCCTCGTTATTACTTGGATATCCTATGATGTCTGTGGACGTTCAGAATATTAATTGAATATGTTTGAATATTTATCGTAGCTTTGCATAGCCCAAAAGGCTACGGTTACTACCGTATATCTTAAGTTCTGAACTCATAGTCAGTTTTTATAAACCTGAACATCCCGAGATAATTTGATAGTGGCAGGTGAGCTTACAATAGCTTCATTGCATGTGTTTGAATGCATACCGTAACTTTTCATAGATTATAAAGCTTACTTTACGACTATAGATCCTAAATTCTGAACTCAAGGGCAGTTTTGATGACCTAGAATATCCCAAGATATCTCATTATTTGATGACCTTACAAAAAATTCACTTTAGTCCAACAAGCTATAGATTTTAATCTACAATTCAAAACTTAAAATCTACAGCTGGATGTAAATTTTATGTTTTGAATTCCAGGAAAGTTTGGATAACCTAGAACATCCGAAGATTATCTCATAATTTCTGTTGTTCTTCCAAAATATTCAATGAATATGTTTCAATACACGTCGAAGCTTTGCAAAAACCCAGAAAGCTTTTGTTACAACTGTAGAAGGTTCTATGTTCTAATCTTAAGGATAGCTTGGATGACCTGGAACATTTCAAACTGCTTCATAATGTGTTTTGTCTTGAAGAATATTAATTGAATATGTTTGAATATTTTTTGTAACTTTGTATTGCCTCAAATTTACTGTTATAACTGTAAATCTTATGTTCTGAATGCCAAGACAGTTTGGATGACCTTAACCATCTCAAGATTATGTTATTGTGTATTTTTAAGTTTGAAAATATTTACTGAATACGCTGGAAAACGTGACTCAACTCTGTGTAGCCCAAATAACTACTGTTACTATCGTAGATTTCAAGTTCTGAGCTCCAGGACGGTTTGGATTACCTAGAGGATCTCAAAGTTATAATATAATCCCTGTTGACCTTCCTAAAGGTTCATTGAATATATTTGAACACAAATGGTCATTATATATAGCTCAAAAAACTAGAAGGGACAGCCCAATGGGGTTGTACGCAAAGTTGACGTAGGACTACGAAACAATGTGCAATCTAGATCGCTTGATTGTTTAAAGAGTGGCCGAAATTGGTTTCCTTCCAAATCGAACTCCTATACACTAAACGTTCGCACTACAACCTTTATTGATATAGCCTGTCTTGGTATCTACATTCATACATCTTGCTTTCACTGGAAATAATATGTGTGACATATGATAACAAGATACTCTATATCACGTAATATACCTTGCAGTGCGAATAAGTTTTGTTCATTTGGGAAACTTTTACTCAAGAAGCTGGTTTCATTCACCTCCAATTGCATACGGTTTCTGCTAGGCTTATGTGTGTACAACACTGCCAAAAGTGCAAATGTTGAAAACATTACGGCTTTGGCACAGGAAAGATGTTTTTCACAATCGATTATCCCGAAACCCAGCCTCCAGCTTTCCAAAACACATGTCAACTTTCTTTTCCAGTTGTTTTGATGGCCGTAAAAAGGGCCATTTTGGGTTCGAGCGAACAGCTACTAACACCACCTCATTTTGTAATGAAGCTGGTTTACTTGATCATGGCTTCGGTTCGCTCGGAAACCTCGTGTTTAGCTAGCTCTCCCGGCAGCTTGATCGAGGGGCAGTTTGAATTTCCAGAGACGTCAGGGCCATCCGCCAATTGATTTAAGTCAGTCGGCCAGATACGCTTTCAATCCGCTCGGAAATTTCAATTATGAAGCTGTTCATAATGCTTATAGTTTTGGAGGAAACGACAGTATCGGGTTAAAATGCTTCAACACCCGGTAGATAAGGTGCTTTACACGGCAAAAACAAAGTACCTAGAATTGAGTATATTTAAACTTAAAGTTGAGTACTGTTGTTGAACTGGAGAGATGGGTAAATTTGATTCTGCACATTAGGTAAACATTATTCAATGGGTGAGTACTTCATTGACAACAAATTTTTGAGTAAAAATGGAAGTCATTTGCATACTTTTATTATTTGAAGTGATTTAAAAACCGAAAAACAATAAATATGTTACGGTATTACACTAGCCGTTATTGTTAAAAATTAAGAAACAACAAAATGAATAAAATTATCAAGTAAATTTATGTTTTAAGGCACTTTATTTTAAAAGTTGTATAACATTTACTAACTAACCGTGCGGAAAAGTTCTTTTCTTTGGTTTTTACGAGTTTTATTGCATTCGGTTAAATTTATCCTCCATAAACTTTGTATACAGTTATTCAAATTTGAGTACTATGGCATATACTCAAATTTGGCTTCCCGCACCGAACTCCAGAGTTGGGTGAAATTAACTTAATTTTGGGGACTTTGTTTCTTCCGTGTACGTTTTCTTCTTCCGAGCCTTGCAGCTGGAACTGTTTGCCTTCCGAGATGGTGAAGCGAGAGTGCACCTTAAGAGGATATTCTGTTGATATGATCGACCAACTAGAAATCATTATACTTATTGCGTTGTAGATGGTTGTGGCCTGTTTGGGAATTCATAGTCTATTATTTCCGATAAACGTCTAGGCCGAAATAGTGCTAATTGAACGATAGACCAGCATTGGGAAATAAATATGTAAGATAATTCTATTGTTAACTCTTTAGATAGCATTTGGTGGCCCTGAAAAGGACCGTTTGGTTTTAATAATGATACGGCCCTAGTTTTCTACGATGGTTGAACCACATATATTCCCAAAATAATTTGATTCCTATCGAATGATTGAAATTTCAAACAGCACAAGAGATATATTCAACCAAACAAACTCTTTTATAAGCAAACTGATTTGGTCGTACTGAATAGGACGGAAATAGTTGACGGGGGAGAAACATTGTTCACGGTTGAACTTGGGGTTTCTTCTTGGTATTCTTGGTTCAGCTCCTCGTCGGTGCGGGTGGCCATCTGCAGGTGACGTGGGCTGATTATTGTCCCGTTGTTGTCACGGGTGGCATTTTTCCATCAACTCATAGGCTTCAGCAGCCTTTTTTTCTCGCAGCGATGTTGACGGGAGCATCGGCCCAAACAGCCAACTGCACCAACTTCTCTGGATAACGAATGCTCACCAGTGCACCCTCCAGTATGGTCGCACGCCTACTGCGTTGCTACAACACATTTTGCTCTGCACAGAACTACGACTACCGTAAGACTGAATCAAATTTTCATTCAACGAAGTCAATGTGATACTAAGTGCATCAAAGGGGACGAACTTCAGTTATTAGGCCACAATAATTAGTTTTAATTAGTGCACGCTAGACGGATGATTTTCTTAACAGAAATGTTCCTAATTTGTTAGCCACTGCCAGCAACTAATCCGGTATGCAGAACTAGGAACTAAAACGAACTCAACCACATAGTCTAGTCGGTCTATGACGTGTCGCAATTCGGCTCGAATTATCCCTTCTAAAATTTCGTTCGATCGTTGTTCAACGGTCTTTGTGATATACTCCGGGACGCGGCGTAATTGAACTAAAAACCGACAAAAGATAAATTCAACAAAACAAACTCTTTAGTGATTAAACTGATTTGGTCGTCCTGAAAAGGACGGATTTAATTGATGCGGGAGAAATAGTTTGCGATTCCCCTAGGGTTGTTTGTCTCGTCACTGGCGTCTCTCGTAGCGAGGTTAACAGGAGCATCGGCACCAACAGCCAACTGTGCCAACGCCTCTATGCACTCTGCTTCACTTTACTCAATTTTTGAGTACAATTGTATGCTATCTCTTTTTCTCTCACGGAAATGTTACTAAATTTTCGTAAGAAGCTGATCTAATCAAAAATTGAGTTGATCCACTGTTTAACGAAAATTGAGTAACACATCCTTGAGGGAAAAAGAGATAGCATACAATTGTACTCAAAAATTGAGTAGAAAGAAGCGGGAGTGTGGGCAACGACTGCTCGCCAGTGCACCATCCAGGGTGCTTGCTGCCGCTAACTGCGCGCGAACAGCCACTGCACAGCCCCACGACTGTTGTAAGACTGAGTCAAAATTTCAGCTAAGAGCTGGTATGTCATGGCGTCGGATGCTATTGCACAAAAGAAGGCGGTACCAACGAAGGCAATGTGATACAAATTGCACCAAGGGGACGAACTTCTGTTATTGCGTCACAATAATTAGTTTGAATTAGTGCACGCTAGACGGATGATTTTCTCAACAGAAATATGCCTAATTTGCTTCCCACCAACAGCAACTAATCCGGTACGCATAACTTGAAACAATGGCGAACTCCACCACATGGTCACTGATGTGTTGCAGTTTGGCTCGAATTATCCCTTCTAGAATTTCGTTCGTTTGTTGTTCAACGTTCTATGTGGTATAATCGGGGACGCGACGTTTAATGATTGCCATATTCAGCCGTGATGCGGTAATTGAATTAACAACAGCACAATAGAAAAATTCAACCCAACTCTTTAGTTAGTAAACTGATTTGTCGTCCTGATAAGGACGGATTTAATTGACGGGGGTGAAATGTTTTCGATTTCTTTCTTCGTTCGGCTCCTCGTTGTTGCGGATGGCCAGCTGCAAGTGACGTGGGATGAATCTGGTCTTGTTTTCACGGGCGGCGTTTTCTACAACGTGCTCGCCAAACACGTCTGTCGCATACGGATGCACAGCGAGAACTGATTATTGGTGTTCGGTCGTTCCACGTGTTCCATAATTGCTGGCAAGGTTACTGTGGCAGTATTAACCAATCAGAGCGTAGCGCAAATATGATGTCATTTTCGACCAATAGCTTTGTGCGTCCAGAAATTTGTGTGGGACGGGGAAAAGTTATTTTGAAGAAGAAGAAGACATTTGTTACTCGTTTCCTATGACCTTGCTAGGGGAAACACATTTTTCAACCTGTTGATATGCAAATTTGTATGGGAGCAAAAGAAGGTCATTTTCAAATGAAAAATTGAACTACTTATACTAATTGAACTTCATTCAAATTTTGATGCAAAAAATTTGTGAGTCTTCTTGATAAAATGATGCTTGAATAAAGTCATTCTGTTCAGTCGAACGAGAGTTATAAGCGTTCAAAAACCTTTCACTTTTGCGTAACGCTCTCATTTTTCAAAATTTTGAAACGGCGCCCGGTATAGAAAAGAAAAACGTAGTCCTACGTTAAAACTACTGCTATAACTGTAGATTTTATGTTTTGAAGTTAAGGACAGTTAGGTGTACCTAGAATATTCCCAGGTTGTCGCATTATGTATTCTGGCCTACCACGCAATCACGCAATTCAATCTTTATTGTTAAATATGATTTGCACACTCTAAACACCTACTGTTACAACTATAGATCATATGATATGAACTCAAGGACAGTTTGGATGACCTACATCATCTCCGTTTATCTCATGATGTTTTTTCACGTTCGAAAATATTTACTGAATATGGTTACTACTGTAGATCTTAAGTTCTGAACTCAAGGACGGGATGACCTTGACCATCCCAAGATTATCTTATTGTGTATTTTTAAGCTCGAAAATATTTACTGAATACGCTTGAATACGTGACTCAACTTTGTGTAGCCCAAAAAACTACTGTTACTATCGTAGATTTCACGTTCTGAACTCCAGGACGATTTGGATTACCTAGAGGATCTCAAAGTTATAAAATAATGACTGTTGACCTTCCAAAAGGTTCATTTAATATTCGACATTTGAAGAGAGACCAGAGTTATTCATTTAATATGTTTGAATACATATTATATCCTTATATAGGCCTAAAAGCTAATGTAGATCTGAACTTTTGAACTCAAGTACGTTTTGGAAGACCTAGAACCTATCAGAAAGGTACAAAAAGGTGTATAACATTTATCAACGAGAATTGAATAATACGCATATGATAACATTCTAGAACAACGCCTTACACTTTTACACTTTTTTTTTTTTTTTTTTTTTTTTTTTTGAATTTGACGCGCCTTTCTCAAACAAACCATCTAGTGGAAAGCTTAATTGAATTGCGTATTTTGTTATTCGTTTTATTGGATCATATTGCTGGAAGGAGATTCTCTTTTTCCCGCAGGTTTCGCGTAAGTGTCTTTGCTTACGGACCTGCCCAATCCTTTTTGGCCCTTCATACAGCGGTATGTTGAATTTAAAATGGTAACAAAGCATGATCTTTCTGTTAAGTGGAACCGCATGCAGGGCAACGCCCACGCTAGGATGGTGGCTTCCTACATACATACATACATACATAACCATTCCTTACATTGCTTTTATATAAAATACTTCCGTCACCTATATTCCTCACGCAAATAACTGACAAAATCTTCAATACAGGCAAATACAGACATTTTGAAATCTTCTTTACAGACATTTTTAAAAACTATCTAGCATCCATGAGGACTTCGAAGCGCCACATTCCGCTCTGAAACCTTCTTTTTGTGCTCGAATGCCTTCATTAGCAGGACCTTTTTTCGACCCGATTTGGGTTTATCCTAAAACGTGTTATCCTTACTGAAGTTGCTGATCGCTATTCCCACGGCTTTCTCACTTACTCCTTTTTTGCCAACTTACATTCCGGGCTCTATACACTATGTTTGTACAATATTTCGACGTCGTCTCGCTGAAAGGGGTGATTCAAAAATGACGTCCATCAAATTTCAGGTTTTTATACCCCCTCCCCCCCCCTCTGTCACACTTTATCACAAATATGATTACCCCCCCCCCCTCCCTGTTGGTAGTCACACTTCTGAAAAAAAATAGGATGCATATTGGTGTTGTCGATTTCAATAATAACGTGTATTTTAGTTCAAATTGAATCATTTACATGATTACATGTGTAAAGTTTTTCTATCCACGGATAGGTGACGTGTGTTTTTATGGAAATAACTGACAGAGATAAATCAAGATATTCGTAACAGATGGACAAAACTCATCGTATGACATGGTTTCTTTTGCAAAAAACGTAGTTTTTTTAAATATTTTTTTTTAACTGCACTCATTTAAGAAACATGTCCGTTTTGAATTTGTAATAATCTTAGTTGAAAAGTAGAAAAAAACATGACTGATTCTGATTCAGAAATGCCTCTTCAATTAATAATTTCATTGTATATTTTGATTACTCTTGATAAGGTTCGATAATTTTTGAAGATCCAAAAACCAAGCTTCATTAAAATATGCAGATACGTAGCTTTCCCTCTAGATCACATCGGTATGAGTGATTTGTATTAACATCTTTAAAACCATCGAAATAACGAGATTACGATGGATAAAATTTGAGAAATGGGGAGTTTTAGTTGAGTTTATAACATATTTAATTTTTCCAAAAATACTTGCTTTAAAAATTCATAACTCACGAATCACACTCTAAAATGCACTTACACATCTATGAGATAACCCCGGGACTAATGTGGAAACCGATTTTTTTCCTCACTTTTGTGCATAAGTAACACATTTTTGAGTAAAAGTTACCCCATAAATTTGCAGTGCTAACTTTTTAAAACATAAATTGATTTGTAAAAAGTGCTTTAAATTTTCTGATCAATAGAAAAGAAGGTCTGGAAAGATATTTCACACAACATTATTTCACGGTTGAGAAAAATTGTTTGAAATAACCAGAAAAACACCGTTTGTATCGCGAAAAAAAGCAACTTTTTGCGATTGAAATATTTTGATACATTGATATTGGATGTTTATCCATTCTCAAGATATGGAAAGTTATAAGGAAATATACATAATTTATCTTGTACAGAAAATGCGCAAAACATCATGACTCGTAGAAAAAATCTCTGAGATAGCTTGAAATTACTAATAAGAAAAAGAATGTGATCAGAAAGTGAAAAAGAAATGGAATCATGAATATTCCATCAGAAATATTTGTTTTTTGATGCAAAATATAATTTTTAGAACCATACTATTTGAAAGCTGTAAGTTTTTTATTTTTGATATAAATCGAGGATTTTCGAAATTTACCTTGAACAGTCTGGGAAATTCCACTGAAATTCTCATACCGGGAGATCAAGAAATGATCCCACCTTGACATGGGTTACAAAAAATCTATATTTCAATTTTGTGGGCAATTTTGGTATAGACGATGTTATTTTTCAGAGCTCTAGAAACTTTTGTGTAAAAAATTTGACATTGCATAATTTTTCAGCTTGCTGAGATAATTTAAACCACTTTCCACCACAAGAATGTTTTCCTGAGACGATCGGTTCGCGAATTAGTTTTTTTAGATCAAAGTTAGCAAAATTGTAAAATAATTCATAAATTTTTGCCTGAAATCAAAATTTCTGATTGATAAAAAATTGATTGATTTTTTTCGCAAAGGATGGTGCTTTATTCAAAGTTTCCGACCGTTTCTCTCAACTTTGAAATTGTGTGCAATACTTAATCTAGATCATAATTTTTGGCAGCATAATTAATCATCAATTAAAAGAGAGATTTGAGCAATAAAAAATGAAAAAAGTGCCACTAAATTATTAAGGCCTGTGCCAACAAATAATGTGTGATCAGCATTAAAAAATTAGGAATGAGCAATAAAAGATGAGAAAAGATCTTCGGATAATCTAATTGTGACCGGTAAATCTGTCAAATAAAGCAACAGCTATTAGTATATGTGCAATTAAATATGGCAGTATTTCCGCCAAATTATGTAATTTGAGCACTAAACTATTCGCATATGTCTTTTAATTTTGTTAGATTTTCCCATAAAAACAGTAAAATGAGCAATGGATATTTATTTATCCATTGCTCATTTTACTGTTTTTATGGGAAAATCCAACAAAATTAAAAGACATATGCGAATAGTTTAGTGCTCAAATTACATAATTTGGCGGAAATACTGCCATATTTAATTGCACATATACTAATAGCTGTTGCTTTATTTGACAGATTTACCGGTCACAATTAGATTATCCGAAGATCTTTTCTCATCTTTTATTGCTCATTCCTAATTTTTTAATGCTGATCACACATTATTTGTTGGCACAGGCCTTAATAATTTAGTGGCACTTTTTTCATTTTTTGGTGCTTTTTCTGAATTACTAAGTGCAGGTAAATATTTTAGTCCATAATTTTTATTGCGAAGACAATTTCAAGCACTTTTCGATTCCTTAATCATACACTTTTTTAAAGTAGCTGGTTCTTCCTGACCGCACTCTTCCCCATCCTAAAGCACTGTCCCATATTCTATAAAATCAAGATTTCAAGATTTATGATATTTTTGTTACTTTAAAAATGGAATATGAAAACTGAATAGTTTGTTCGCGTACGTATTTATTTTTATCAATGCTGTTGTTGCTATAAATGATTTTTATGTTTCTTCAAATTCTTAACGTCACCTCTCTGCCCTGCTAACGCTCCATGCTGACCCAGATCGACCATCGTCTCCAGCAACTATGCTTTGTTACTCTCGATCGGAGGTCGTCCTTTATCAGGCCGCATCTTGAGACGCTTGGTAAGATGAGCGTTTGTTTCAAATTTTTCCTCAAAAATCTTCTTTCTGTTCAATGTGCTTGTCTTTTGACGTTGCTTATTTGATTTCTGCTTCTCTAGGGCCAAATTGAGCCATTTCCTACGGTTGATCAGGTCAGTCTGTGTCTTTTTCTGTTTAGTCGAAAGCGTGTCATTTCGCTCTCTAATCAGCAGGCTGGAAATCTTGGAATTAATACTATAAAATTCTTTGGAAATTGCATTTTAGGACATGCAAAATTAGAGGGAACTTTTTTGTCTGAATCCGGAGGAGCTTTTGAAGAACTGAAAGGCTGCGATGTCGAAGTTCCTTCATCCGGTGGTATTTTTGGAACATTTTTAACAAGTTCTCCATTCGCAACAGAAGGTCCCTTGTCTGCTGGCTTAAAAAAAACCATCAGTGTATCTTTCGGTTTCGAAGCTTCCGTTTTCAAGGTGCTGATTTTCGATTTGAAAAGTTCGTCACAATAGGATTCGTTTTTTATATCCCGCCAGCGCTTGTTAATTGCGCAGCGGGTATGCACGACAAAATGCATCGACCAGCGTTTGAATCACATAAAAAATCAACGCCACCAAAAACAAACACAATAGGATTTTCAACAAAACAAAACTTCGACGAAGTTTCAGATTGAAGTACAGCTCGTGTGGTTCGTGCTCATTGACGATAACAACATGTATGAACACAGTAAACAATAATTGTAAACACAGTAAACACACAGTAAACAAAACAAATTTTTTTTTGCACTCACACAACTAAGTAAAGTGTGTATTTTCATTAACCGTACACTCAAACTTTTCGACGCATTTGTTTTCGTATTAACGCTGATAAATTTAGATTACCTAATGCCTGGGACAGACATACAACGCTGACCGTTGTACGAACTGTCAAATACTTTAATCCAGTACCAAAAAACACGTACTAGACTAAAGGAGTACAACGCTGTACGTTGTATGTCTGTACCAGGTATAATGTAAAATTGTTGGATGTCATATTTTTATAACCACCCCTTCCCCTCTACTGTCACATATTGTCACAAATTTGATACCCCCTCCCCCCCTAAAGAGTGGACGTCATTTTTGAATGACTCCAAAGTTAAATTGGTCAAGTCAGCCGCTACACAAGTGCTGAGATGTAAAGGTAAAATCTAGACAAAATCGTCAAAAGGTCGAAAGTAACATTTGTAAACAATGACTAAAAACGTAAATTTCCTGGAAATTCCAGCTTGGTAACATCTACATCCACTACCAACGGGAAAGTTATTACTCCTTTTATATATTTCTGGTGCTATTTGGTTCGGGGGAGCAAGCAGATCCCAGAAAAATACGCTAGAAGTCATTGTTTACAAATGTTACTTTCGCCCTTTTGACTATTTTGTCTAGAAATGCAGCCATAAAAATGAACTAGTATTTATCAATTATTGTGAAATGGTAGCGGTTTCTGATTACTTTCATACTTTCCGGGGACTCTTTAATGTGTCTAGTTTCTAGTAGGCTTTGATTAATACAAGAGAGTGCTTTGTTCAGACTATGCAGTTGTAACATAATACAAGGGTGTTATAAAAAGTATCACCATGAAAAACGTCATCAAGATAGGCTTGTATCATGTTACAACGCTGTAGTCTGAACAAAGCATTAGGATAGATAGGAATGGTTATTTATGTATGTCAAAAAAACTCCTCTAGAAATCGTCAAATAAACAAAAAGTTCAGTTCAAAGAAGCTTCCACTTTCAATACTGCATTCGCTACATGCTATAGTTTGAAAGCGCATGTCTCATACAAAGTGCGTTGGTTGCTAATGACTACTATAATTCGTTTGCATGATTATTGATCAGTTTATTCCTATTGGTTTTTCAGAATTGAACTAGGATTAAATTCTGCACTCAATTTCATTGGTCTTTACACAGTATATTTACACAATGAGCACTATTAAAAATGTTGTGGACTTGGATGATATGTTCTACGAAAGCCTATCGTTAGGGCTGGCAAAGGTTTTAAGTAAGTAATGGTTTATAATGTATTTCTCAATGTTCTTACTATCCACAGAAATTTGCAGATTGCATACCACGAATTACAAACGTGACATGTGAAAAAAGGCTACCATGTGAAAAGGCACAGGTTACAGCTTGGGAGTCACGTCATAACATATATCTACCAGATGATATGAAGCGATTTTATTTGTCTACCGATGGATTCAACTTTTACTGGAGCTATCAGTATTCTCGTAAAAACTTTTAAAATGCTTTTTTTAGAACATTTCTATAATAACTTTTTATTTTAGATAATGATATCCGTCGTGTAGGACATATCCATTTTCCACATTTAATTCAGATAACCCTGGTTCGAGATAATATTGATACCATTCTTAGTTCCAGTCCTAACACTGCCGTAACGATTCCACCAATTATCCGTCAATCGAACTACATAGACTCATCTTCTGGATATCTGAACCATTTGAATCTCAACTCTCGGAGTAAAATTTTCGAATTAAGCACTATAACTGACCTAGCGAATGTGTGCCTGGTTTATGAAACACCAGAATCCTCCATTCCAAAAATATTTCTTCTGGAAATGGGAACGTTTAAATGGCAATTCTTGGCAGATACCTTTACGGAATATTTACGCATGAGTATTGCACATCTTGGCTTACCATATTGGGAGTTGTGTTTCTCATCATGTGGACTGCCATCCTGGACGGAGCAGCTCTTCTTGCTGCTTGCTCCTCATTTGCTGGAGAAAAACGAAAACCGTAGGCTGAAAAATATCGTTTGCGTCAATGAAAATCCACCATACAATGTACTCGACCCAGCTGTTTTCAGAACGAAACCACGGTGCTCAAGGCAAAGTCAAAAAAATCGAATGAACAACTAGGCAGCAGCAGGATAATTTAAAAAAATGTCCGAAATAATTTTATTTTCTACTATTAGTTTACAATATAGAATATAACTTAATAAACAACGTTTCATTTTGAAAGAAAATCATCTAAGCGATGGTTCACGATTGTTATGTGACTTCCCACACTGTTGATTCCAGAGATTGTCGCGGCCGGTTTGAGACTTCTACGTGAGCATCCAGTCCATCACTCAGACGACTCAGACGTCTGGCCCAGCTTCCTCTTATTCCTATAAAAACGAGCATTGTTGAGTTATGCAATTATAAATAAATTAATAATAAAAATAACAGTCCACTAATGTTCAATGTTTTCTACGTGAAAAGTGACAAACGCTACAAAATATGGCTATATTTGTTTAAACGCCCTATCACTTCGAATTTTCCTTAACACAAATCTCGAAAACTGTATGATAGAGCAAACAAATTTGATGCATGGATTAGCAACTGTCACTGATGTTTTGGTTTGACTGATGTGCTCTAAAAAAAGTATACTTGATAGAGGACATGGTGATCATTAGTGGACTCCGTCCCAATTCAGCTCAGCGGTATACTTATGACCTTCTTTTTTTTGTATGGATTGTCACGTTTTCCCAACCCCCCCCCCCCCCCCTTACTGCGTGACTTAATTAATGGACCTTCTCTTATGTGTTAACGACTCATTGGAAAAAAATTAACAGTAAAACAAGTAATTGAAATTGCTGTTGGAAACAATGTTTCTTGTTGGAGTAAAACATTTCTCTTAGAAATCTTCGTCTTTCTTGGCATTTTAAACATATCACATTTAGTTTACTGTTAATAATTGATGAGGGTTAGAAGCCACCTGGCTTGAGCAAAAAAATAGTCAAAATTAAGTTCTTCAAATTTGTTAAAGATTTGACCATCCTGAGCCTAATTGTTTTGGACAACCCATGCAGTTTTTATAAGATCGAAGAATACACACAAACATTAATAATTGTTTACTCGAAATAAGGTTTCTGTCACTTGCATCTCTTAACTCCTAAGACCCGCAATTGTGACGTTTCGAGACCGGCAAATCGGCTCTAACTAAAATGCAATGTTTGATTAAAAAAATTCCAACGTTAAGGCCGTTCCCAACGCTGAGTTTTATGTTTGTTGCAAACTGCTTGCCAAATTTTGAAACTCTCAAATTAAAACAAAAACACGTTAATCACAATGCCATGTTTTAAAAATATTGGTCGATCTTAATTTCGCGTTAAAAAAATCACTTGCAAAACAAACTATAAACCGCTAATTTGACAGTCATCAGTCATAACAGCTGCCACAACTACAAAGAAACCCAGTTTAAAACAATGTTGCATCCGTGTTTCAAATCGCGTTGAAAATAAAACAGAGCTGTCGAGCAGTTGTAAATCTGTTGCAAAAATTTGCTCGAAAAGTAGAACTGCAACACATCATTGGGAATGGCTTGTTTCAGTTCTAGTTGTAAACTAAAACAGCCCATACAAAGTAGAACAGCGTTGGGAACGGCCTAAATATCGATTTGTCGGGACATTCGATGCCTTCGCATTAGTATGATCCATGGCTTTTTATCAATGGTGCTGCATCTGTTTAAAATTCTCCTTCTGTTGAATCTTCGCCTGATGGATGATTCTCCTCCACTGCATTCGGTCCTGGGCCTATCGCCTCCAGTCACCCTGGACATTAAGGCCCTTAGGTCCTCGTCAACTGCAAATAGCCATCTTATACGTATTCTGCCAGGGAGTCGACGGCCTCTCCCTGATTATCTACTGAATATTATCTTCGCTTGTCGTTATGCCGGCATACGTGTAACGTAACCAGCCCAGCGCAGCCGGTCGTATTTTATCTGTTTGACAATACCCATCTCTTTATATACTTGGTACAACTCGTGATTCATGCGAAGCCACCAGATGCCATCTTCTTGTTTACCGCCGTATAAAGCAACCGGCATGTTCAGAGTCTTACACAACGCGAATTTTGTCTTCGTCTGCAGACTTCGGGTCTTCCGTTGGCTCCGGAGACCGTATACTATAGAACGAAATTCTTCCACTACTTCAAATTTTTCATCACCCTACATCACTTCGCTACCCACATCACAATTGGCCCAACGTTGTAAAATGCTTCATTTGATGGTATGTTCTTAATGGGGTGAAAATATCCGATGAAAGAAACTCCAGTTGAAGCTGAACAGCAGCGGAAGGAGGCGAAATACTTGATGCAACCTAACAAACCGTCAAAATTTACTTCCAGTAGGTACATGAAAATCGTCATGGTGGCGTATACTCTTGAATATAGTCACTAGATTCATAGTCTGGCGGATACAACGACGGGAGCCAATTTGAACTGTCACTTGGCGGAGCCAATCGAGCATATCTCGAGTAATTCATGTTCATGGCCTAAAAGGCATTTGTTAACAATGTCGATTTCTCTTGAATCTTAAATCACTCTCGTGAAATGAAAGCAGCATTTGGTAGAAGAATGTTAGTTCTACCATATGGAGTAGTATGATATAGTGGGATTCTCGTGATTCGTGTGAAATCAACGCTTAAAGTCATTGTATAGAAATGGCTTATAGGCCCTTAACATGAATTACTCGAGATATGCTCGATTGGCTCCGCCAAGTGACAGTTCAAATTGGCTCCCGTCGTTGTATCCGCCAGACTATGAATCTAGTGACTATACTCTTGAAGAGTAGAACTTTTCAATTTTATAATAATGGCCCTAACACAATGATAACGGCAACGGCAAACGGCAAAGCCCGATTTGAGTATGCCTGCTTGTCGGAAAGAAATCAGATTAGATCCAATCCGATGGACATATCGAAGTCATTTGCAGCCACTGTCAAAATTGCCGTTTTCCATTATCATTGTGTTTGGGTGGTTACTACACAGCTCACAAAGTTATGAAGCTCTTCATTTTTTGTAAAGTTTTATTCGAATAAAACATAAGAAACAAACCCTTTTTTATGTTGCAATTTCAAATCAATTTGTTTTATAAACACGATAATTGCAACTTAACATGGATTTTTGTAATAGTGCATATATAAACAACTGTTAGATGCGTTGACAGTGCTCTTAATCATTCTCAGCTGAAAGTTTGCTGTGTTTGGATTGAAAAGGCAATCATCAGGAAAGAAACCGATATTGCTAGGTATACTCTAGCGACTATAGACACTGTATATAGACCAGACAACGCAAAATCATACAATCTGTCAACCCTGAAATATGTCATAAATTTGAGCTATTGATCTGGCACCACTTGTATTTGTACAAACTTGAAGTAAACAGCGCAATTGGCTAAAAAAAAGATTCGGTTTCGATGTTGGTAGTTTGTTTTGATTCCGTTCGAAGATATTCATTAAAAAGCATAGTGAAAAGTGCCGTGTAAAAAATGAATTGTTTGGAGCGAAATTGTGGCAATAACTCGCGATGTGAAGTGAATTCTGTGGATTTCTTCCGGTTTCAAAAGAAAGATAATATAAGGCAATAAATAATACACCGAAAATATCTACATTGACTGAATATGGAAGTAGAAAATCCCTTATATGTTCATAATTGGCCTTTGTCATAACAATACTCGCTCCTTTAAAGTGAATCAAAAGTTGACAGTCCGTTTGGCTGCATTTTTTGACAGGTCGTTTGGCTGCATAAGACAATTGTTGTCCGGTCTATATACAGTGTCTATACTAGCGACTAGTATGTGCCATCATAGGAAATCGTTGCGGGAAATAACAAGTGGAAATACGAGGTAACTTAAAGAAAACCACCCAAGCAAAGGTCAAAGCCGTTTGGCTCTCGACCGCTAGTGACGAACGAGGAATCGTACGAACTATTCACAAAGTACCAAAAACAAATAGTTCGGACAAATATTCCGAAATTGGTCAAATCGCGAGTAATTCATGATTAGAGCCTAAAAGCTAATTGTAAACAATGACTTTAAATGTCGATTTCTCTAAAATCTCAAAACACTCTCGTGAGTTGAGAGCAACATGTTGCACAAATGAGCCTCTCTTTCATTTGTATTACTATCCCTTTTTTCTGGCTAAAATATTTACCTGCACTTAGTAATTAAGAAAAAGCACCAATTAATCAAAAAAGTGCCACTAAGTTTTTAAGGCCTGTGCCAATAAATAATGTGTGATCAGCAATAAAAATTTAGGAATGAGCAATAAAAGATGAGAAAAGATCTTCTGATAATCTAATTGTGAGCGGTAAATCTGTCAAATAAAGCAACAGCTATTAGTATATGTGCAATTAAAAATGGCTTGATTTCCACCAAATGATGTAATTTGAGCACTAAACTACTCACATATGTCTTGGAATTTTAATAGATTTTCCCATAAAAATAGTAAAATGAGCAATAAATAACTGAATAACCACAATAAAAAAAACTCGAATGTCCTAAGTAGTAGATACAGTTACCCATCTTTAAATTCAAAAATAATTTGGAATCGTGAAAACTTTCCCATGAAATAACCCAAAACACCATTTGAAAACTAAATGGATTCTAGAGAGCAGAAAATAAATACAGGCATAAAATTGGGAATGAGCCATAAAAAGTTGTGATGTGTTTTAGGATAAATTTAGAAATTCCACATGGAAGTGGTAAAACGAGCAATGAATCTTCAATAATGTGCATTAGACAATGATATTTTTGCAAATGGACTAACGAACGTGTACATTCCAAATAAGAGTTGTTGAGCTTATACAATTGATATTTATATCAAATGATATATTGAGTTTACCAATAACCATAAGACTGTCGCTTGTATGGAAAAAAATAGTGTGGGTAAGGAACCCGCATAAAAAAATCTCATAGATTAACAATTGAATGTATTGTAACCATACAATAGAATCTATAGTATGTACAATTAATCTTATTGTTCACAACTATAAGATGACAATAGGAGTTATTGTTATCACAATAGATTCTAATGTAAACTGAGACATCGACAATAGAAAAGGGGGGTTGTTATGTATCTTAACTATAGAAAAAATCATTATTTTCCGAACAAATTTAAACCAATAACTATTAATTGTATTGTTTCACAATTGTTGAAAATCCAAGCATATGGAGTCAATTGTAGATCTATTGTAATGACAATATGCATTTTTACTTTATCTGATTTAATAACAATAAGATTCATCGTCGGAAATAGATTTTAATGTTATTTTATATTAATGTAATGTAATTGTATGGTTATTTTTATCCGGGAAGATCATTTAATGTGGTCACTACCTATAAATACGGTTGAAAAATGTATCCAAGCCAAGGGAAAGTACAAAAATCAACTTATGATAATTTTCAATCAATGTTAGGCGCGCAAATCACAACAGTAACCGGAAATCAAAATTTTATAATATAAAGCAGTACTCAAAAATGGACTACTCATTTGAATGGCTTACATTTTTCAAAAAAAAGATTGGTAACAACGCCAATAAATTCTTATTATTTACAAACATAATTCGGCGTTCAAACGTCCTTGTACTTGATCCACTCATCCACCACACCGCGATTACACACAGTCGGAAACTTGTGTAAAACTTCGCAACTTACTTTTATATTGAGCGGTTCCCGATGCAAACTCTGGGCAAAAACAATTAGCCCTTTCGGATGATCGAAGTGCCGTTCGGATGACTTGACGCCTAGTGCTTGCAGGGTGCCGGTGGTTTAACCAAGTTTTTATTTTTCAGAATAACGATTACGCGTTTGTAAATTTAAGGATGCTCAGGAACAGACAGATGCTGGTATTTCTGGACGTTGTCTCCATGATAAGGATTTCCAGTTTTAACGGATTAATTTCTTGGGAAGTTATGAAGGGGTTATTCTTACATACATTATATTTCAAGGGATGTTCAAGGGATTACCAATGGCTACCAAAAAGAGTGTAGGAGATTTCGTTAAGAGGTTCAACCAAAATAACAAGATCGTTTGCTTTTTCAAAGTCAGATAGCTTCAGTTTATCATACATTTGAGAATATTCGAAAAACATTTGATTCCAAATCATCATTCAATTTCAAGTATCAGCATTGAATCTTATTTTAATGACCCTGTATACCCCGGATCAAGTTTACGCAAAGACTACGTTTTTCGTTGTAGCGGCTTTTTTCTTCCTAACATTTATGTTCCTTCACCTTAACAGAACCCCATAGAGACTCCTTACAACGTTTGTAATGCACCGCAACTGTGAAATCGTCAAATGTTGGAAAAATAACCTACTAACTAATAAAAGTTGATGTGTCCTCATTTACAGACTGTCCGATTTGGTATACATTTCGGTATACAATTAGTTTGATTTTTTCAATTGATTGATTGATTAGACAATTGTTTGATGTTTAATCGTGAATTTGTTGAGATTTTACTGGCGTTGTTACTAATCTTCTTTGAAAAATGTAAGCCATTCAAATGAGTAGTCTTTTTTAAGTACTGCTTTATATTATAAAATAACCCAAATAGTTTTTATTTTCAGTTACTGTTGTGATTTGCGCGCCTAACATTGATTGAAAATTATCACAAGTTGATTTTTGTACTTTCCCTTGGCTTGGATACATTTTTCAACCGTATTTATAGGTAGTGACCACATGAAATGATCTTCCTTTCCCACACTATTTTTTTCCATACAAGTGACAGTCTTATGGTTATTGGTAAACTCAATATATCATTTGATATAAATATCAACTGTATAAGCTCAACAACTCTTATTTGGAATGTACACGTTCGTAAGTCCATTTGCAAAAATATCATTGTCTATTGCACATTATTGAATATTCATTGCTCGTTTTACACTTCCATGTGGAATTTCTAAATTTATCCTAAAACACATCACAACTTTTTATGGCTCATTCCCAATTTTATGCCTGTATTTATTTTCTGCTCTCTAGAACCCATTTAGTTTTCAAATGGTGTTTTTGGTTAATTCATGGGAAAGTTTTCACGATTCCAAATTATTTTTGAATTTAAAGATGGGTAACTGTATCTACTACTTAGGACATTTGAGTTTTTTTTATTGTGGTTATTCAGTTATTTATTGCTCATTTTACTATTTTTATGGGAAAATCTATTAAAATTCCAAGACATATGTGAGTAGTTTAGTGCTCAAATTACATCATTTGGTGGAAATCAAGCCATTTTTAATTGCACATATACTAATAGCTGTTGCTTTATTTGACAGATTTACCGCTCACAATTAGATTATCCGAAGATCTTTTCTCATCTTTTATTGCTCATTCCTAAATTTTTATTGCTGATCACACATTATTTATTGGCACAGGCCTGAATAGTTTAGTGGCACTTTTTTGATTTTTAATTGCTCAAATCTCTTTTATAATTGATGATTAATTATGCTGCCCTTTTTTCTCACGGAAAGTTGACTCAGTTTTCGTAAAAAGTGCAATAATTCAATTTTTGGGTTGTTTCACTTTTTAAGAAAATTTAGTAAATGTTCCACAGAAAAAAGGGATAATAATACAAATGAAAAAGAGGCTAGTTTGGGGCGCGTGGAGGAATGTTTGCTCTACACGCTTTTTCTAAACAATCCAAATTTGAGTACGATGGACTCAAATTCGTCGGAAGTATGGCTACCCAAAAGTGAGCAAAGATAGTTCGTAGTGGTAAGATGACAAACAGTCAACAACGGCTTGAATCCGATCGATGTTTACTTATTGTCAATGTGTGACTCCTAACCATCTTTACTCACTTTTGGGTAGCCATACTTCCGACAAATTTGAGTCCATCGAACTCAAATTTGGGTTGAAGAATAGAAATAGCGTGTACCCTATGGTGTAGTTGGGTAACGTAGGAGTCTTGCAGTTCGTGAGAGATCCAAGTTAAAAGTCATGAACTCCCGCTTCACTTTACTCAATTTTTGAGTACAATTGCCAGGAATCTCTTTTTCTCTCACGGAAATGTTACTCAATTTCCGTAAAAAGTGCATCTACTACAAAATTTAGTTGATCCACTTTTTAACAAAAATTGAGTAACGTTTCCGTGAGAGAAAAAGAGATAGCATACAATTGTACTCAACATTTGTGTTCGGTAATATTTTTCGGACAACCTTAAGCCATATAAACTATGGTATGAAATATTTCTATTTTTTATATACTGAGCGACGTTTTTGATACATAATAATAAGAACTTTCAAGAGAATTAGAAGTGTGTTTTCTGTGCTCGAACCTTTTTAGAGGTTCCCGAGAGAAATTTACAGTTCACCTTTTGAATTGTTGAACATTTTGTTGGTCCTACATGGCCGGATAAAGAAATAAACAGGAAAAGTGAGGAATAAACGCGAATTCGCGTAGAAAAAAAGTGATTTGAGCATTTGGTTGTAGCTTCAGCCGAATGTAGCGAGGCAGCCATATTTGTGCTTGTGTGGCTCTCGCTCGGATCGTAACGATCAAACACGATGCCGAAGACACCGAAAGGAACGAAGCAGCAGCTGAAAAATGGAAACGATTACACGTCGATTAGCCAACAACTGGCTGAACAGAAGAAGAAAGAAGATTCTAAAACAATGGAAGAAGAATATGAAGTGCTAGAACGTCGGAAAGGGGCAGTGAAATCGAGGCTTGCGCGGGTGCAGCGTGCATTATTGGACACAGAAGAGAATCCGAACCCTAACCTCAATAAAATTCATTTCTTGCAACTTCATTTGCAGACTGTTGAGTGTAGTTATCGTGAATTTAATGATTTGCAAATTTCTATGTACGCACTGCCTCTTTCTGACGAAACCCGCGATGAACAAGAAGAAGAAATCGTCGTTTTCGAGATGACCTATAACGACCTCGTCATAAAGCTGAATTCGTTGATCGCACCGATTATTAAAGAAGAAACTAGAGCCACTGTCCCTGCCATCTCCGCTCCGCAGATACCCGCTTTTTCTACTACCGCTGTACAATCTCAGCTGCCCCCGCTGAAAGTTCCGTTGCCGCAGTTCGATGGTTCTTACGAAAACTGGTTGTCATTTAAGTGTATGTTCCAGTCGATTATGGGACGGTACAAGCATGAATCTCCGGCAATCAAATTATACCATCTCTGGAATTCTCTCACGGGAAAGGCAGCGGGCATCATCGACCAATACATCATTAATAACAATGATTATGATGCTGCTTGGGAGATGCTCACTGAACGCTTTGAAGACTTGCGATTGATTATCGATCGACACATTGAAACTTTGAATAAGATGCCTAAAATTACTAAGGAAAGTGCGGTAGAATTGCGCAAATTGGTGGACAGTTGTTCTAAGAATGTAGATGCATTGAAGAACTTGCACCTCCCTGTCGAAGGATTGGGCGAAGCAATGCTGATCAATTTGATAGCATCGAAAATGGACATCGGAACAAGAAAAGATTGGGAAACAAATCAAGCTGCTGGTGAACTACATGAATACGGAGCGACCATGAACTTTCTGAAGGAGCGTTGTAAAATCTTGGAGAAAATTAGTGTGAACATGAAAAACAGTGCGGACATTGTGAAGCCACGTCCGATGGTAAAGAGCAACACGCTCATAACGACGACTGGAGAACAGTGCTCAATGTGTAAAAATGAACATCGACTGTGGCGATGCGATGAGTTCAAGAAGATCAGTGTTAGTGAAAAGTACGACATGTTACGCAAAAGTGGTTCCTGTTATAATTGTCTCCAGAGAGGCCATCGCACCAATGAGTGCCCTTCGTCGAGCTCCTGCAAAAAGTGTGGAAAACGTCATCATACTTTCCTGCATATCGAACAAAGAAAAATGACACCGACGACATCTGATGCTGATACGAAGGTCAAAAACCGTACCAATGAAGTACAGGCGCAATCCGTTCCAGAAGTTGCTAATCAACCCGAGACAGGTCGAGTCGAATCAACGTCGACGTTGTGTAACCGTGATTGTACTACGAAGATTCATTCTCTATTATCGACTGCTGTGGTTACGGCTTATGGCATCAATGGATTACCGTTCCCATGCCGTGCACTACTCGATTCTGCTTCTCAGACACATTTCGTAACGGAACAATTCGCTGATTTTCTAGCTCTGCGAAAAGAACCTGTTGATTGCCTCGTTAGTGGTTTGGATGGGAAGAACACAAAACTCAGATTCAAAATCCAACTGAAGGTTACGTCTCGAGTCACCAATTATAGCATCATACTCGATTGTCTCGTGGCGCCGAAAATTATCGGGGATCTACCGGTGCAGTGTCCAGACGTTCAGAAATGGCCAATCCCGTCCGGAATCGAACTCGCGGACCCATCGTTCTTTAAATCAAATCGTATCGACATTTTAATTGGAGCAGACGTTTTCTGGGACTTGCTAAAATCAAATAAGATGAAGTTGGCTCCGGACCTTCCAACGTTAACGGAGACGGAGTTCGGTTGGATTGTCGGTGGATCTTTATCAACCTCGAAGAAGCAACATCAACAAACCTTCTGCACAATAATTGAAAACGAGAATCTAGGTGACTTACTCAACAAGTTCTGGGAAATCGAAGGGATCTATGATTATCAACGAAGCACCACGACGTCGGATGAAGAATGTCTCGAACACTTCCGTCGCACCTTTCAACGTGATGATACAGGCCGATTTTACGTCCAGCTTCCTTTTAACGAGCACAAAACTGAAATAGGCGAATCGAAGACGACTGCGATCAGACAGTTCCTGAATCTGGAACGAAAGTTAGATAGAGTCCTCCACTTAAACAGCAATATGCGGATTTTATACACGAGTATCAGCGTTTGGGTCATATGCTAGAAATTAATCCAATGGACGATGAAAACGATGCTTTCTACCTACCGCACCATTGCGTTATCAAACCGTCGACACAACCACAAAATTAAGAGTTGTGTTTGATGGATCGGCCAGGTCTTCCAGTGGGATATTCATAAATGATGCACTCATTTCGGGACCTGTTCTGCAGAACGACCTGGTGGCGATATTATTAAACTTTCGCTGCTTTCGTTACGTCATTACGGTAGATATTCCGAAAATGTTTCGGCAGATTGGTGTTCAACAGGCAGATAGAAAGTACTTACGAATCGTGTGGAGAGATAATTTTGATCAACCGTTGAAGGTGTTTAAAATCCAGACAGTGACGTATGGGCTAGCATCATCGCCGTTTCTAGCCACCATGGCACTCAAACAATTGGCCATCGAACATGCTGATGAATATCCTCTTGCTGCAGCAGCAGTCGAAAAATGTTTCTATATGGACGACGCCCTAACTGGAGCACAAACGTTAGAGGCAGCGTGTCAGCTACAGCATGAATTGACGGAGTTATTGCGGCGTGGGTGCTTTGATGCTCATAAATGGTGCTCAAATTCAGAAGTAATACTTGAAGATGTTCCAGATAAATTAAAGGGAGATGGTCTGAATGTTGCCGATATTGATTCGGGGTCGATTGTGAAGACGTTAGGAGTCGCATGGAGTCCCAAAGAAGATTGGTTTTCGTTTTGCGTGCCACCACTTGAATTGGATCCAATGCAACCGCTTTCTCGTCGGAACGTTTTGAGTGAAGTCGCACGAATCTATGATCCACTGGGATTAATTGGCCCGGTGTTAACAACTGCCAAGCTATTTCTTCGTGAAATTGCAGCCATTACGACTGATTGGAATGCACCACTTCCGGAAGCAATTGTGAAACGTTGGATATCGTTCCGTAATGATTTGTTGAAGTTAAACGATTTGAAAACACCACGATGGATCCTTTCGACCACGGCGGTAAGCGTCGAACTTCACGGTTTTGCTGATTCCTCAAAGCAGGCATATGGAGCCTGCTTGTATACTCGGATGCTACAATCGGACGGTTCATTCACCATGAATCTTATATGCAGCAAGTCACGGATTCTTCCGAAACCATCTAGCGGATCGAAACCTATTACGACACCACGTTCAGAGCTACTAGCTGCGGTCCTGCTATCCCGTTTGACTGATAAGTTCATTTCTTCTACTGAAACGAAGTTTGCTGCAGTTATGTTGTGGAGTGATTCGCAGATAGTATTAAGCTGGCTTCGAAAATCACCTGATTTCCAGTGGAGCCACGTCGAGACGCATTCCAATCCAGCGGACATTATCTCTAGGGGTGAGCAGCCAGGAACGTTGATCGAGAAACAACTTTGGTGGAAAGGACCATCCTCGATGAATACAGAAACCGTCCAAACCCTTCCGGATGAATTGGTACCAGAACTGAAGACAACATGGCACTTGCCGTCACCACCAATCTGCGGTTGAAAATATTTGATGACGTTAGCGATTTTGGTAAACTGCAGCGGCACATTGCCTACGTGATACGCTTTGCACTTTTCGTTGCTTCGAAACAGAAGGTGATGACCAATAGACCACTTCAAGTAAAGGAACTCGTACGTGCGCAGAAGGTGATAATTCGGCTCGTGCAAGCCGAAACCTTTTCGTCCGAGATCGCTGCCTTAACACGAGGTATGGATGAGAAGCATCGGTTGAGGAATCTCCATCCGTTCATTGACGCTGAGGACGGAATTCTTCGACGCATCAAACACGCCATGATTCCGTTTGACAGTCGTCACCAAATGTTGCTGCCAGCAAAGCATCCTGTGACAGAAAACCTGATTCGTTACTTACACATTGAAAATTTGCATTTGGGACAACGGGCACTGCTGGCAGTAGTCAGACAACGTTTTTGGCCCCTGAACGCGAAGTCGACGATTCGAAAGGTAATACGATCCTGTACTACTTGTTTCCGTGCAGACCCAAACAAGACGACCCAATTGATGGGTAATCTACCGTCGTATCGTGTGCAACCAGCTCCAACTTTCGCTCGAACTGGGATAGATTTCGCTGGTCCATTTTTTATCAAATCAAGTGCACAAGCTAGAAGACCGATGACGACTAAAGGCTACGTATGTCTTTTCGTGTGCATGAGCACGAGAGCCATTCACATTGAACTGGTGTCCGATCTTACATCGGAGGCATTCTTGGCAGCGTTGAGACGTTTTGTGAGCCGACGAGGACTGACCTGTACGATTTTCTCCGATAACGCTATGAATTTTGTGGGTGCGAATGGTGAATTAGAAGAGCTGAGGCTACTTTTCGAAAACGAACAACACCAAAGGCAACTGATTGAATTCTGCAGTAGTAAGGGTATCGAATGGAGATTTATTCCACCTCGTAGTCCACATTTTGGTGGAATATGGGAAGCGGGGGTGAAGTCGATCAAATATCATTTGAAAAGGATCGTTGGTGTTCGACGTTTAACATTTGAGGAGTTTTACACGAAACTAACCCAGATTGAAGCAGTTTTAAATTCAAGGCCATTGACACAAGCTTCTGATGACCCCAATGACCTTAGTGCAATGACGCCAGCGCATTTTTTGATTGGCAGAGCGATGCAAGCCGTTCCAGAACCATCCTATCTCAACCTAAAGGAATCAACGTTGTCAAAATGGCAGCTAGTTCAGCGTATGCAGCAGCAGTTCTGGAGAAGATGGACGACCGAATATCTTCCAGAACTGCAAAATCGCCAGAAATGGTATCGTCTTACGAAGATCAAACCTGGGTCGTTAGTACTGCTTATCGACCAAAATGCTCCACCAGCACAGTGGCTCCTGGGACGAATTGTTACACTGCACACCGGACAGGACAATGTGACAAGAGTCGTAACAGTCAAGACTTGCAGAGGAGAATTCAAACGTGCGGTGACAGAGATTTGTATTCTCCCTCTGGATGAAGATCAACATCAGGACCTAGGAGAATCTTTGAAATCCTAGATTTCAACGTTGGGAGAATGTTCTGTAATATTTTTCGGACAACCTTAGGCCATATAAACTATGGTATGAAATATTTGTATTTTTTATATACTGCTTGATGAGCGACGTTTTTGATACATAATAAAAAGAACCTTCAAGAGAATTAGAAGTGTGTTTTCTGTGCTCGAACCTTTTTAGAGGTTCCCGAGAGAAATTTATAGTCCACCTTTTGAATTGTTGAACAATTTGAGTAAAGTGAAGCGGGAGTGTGGTTTACAATTGGTTGTTAGGTCCTAATCATGATTTACTAGAGACACAAGCTGCTGACAATATAGGAAGACCCGTCATGACTGCAGTTCCCATACCATCCGGTGTCAGAGGGGAAGCCTTAGTTAACGCATCTCTTCTCAAAAGCGAATGTTAAAAACCAAATGGAATTTTCAAAGGAGGCTGGACTATGAGCCATACTGTCAAACACGGAGGAGGCAGCGTCACGCTAAGGGGTTCATTGGCGGGTAGTAAAGTGCATATCATGAAGTTTACCGACACCATCATTGATAGAATGGGCTATTTAGCCTCAAAAATCAATATTTAACCCCCAGTGCAAAAACTGGACCTGCCTTCCATCAGAACAATGATCCGAAAAACACCTCGCTCGTAGCTCGAGAGTCGTTGCTGTACAATGTCCCTAAACCTGTCAAAATCTCTCCAAAGCTGCCAAATTTGAACCCGATTGAGCACTTGTTCTGGAAGGTAAATCACCGATTGAACTGCACAAAGCAAACAAAACTAAAAAAAAACAAAAAAGATCTCCCGGCAAGAAAATAACATTTTGGACTGTCAACACACATCGCTTGTAGACACACTAAAAAGAAATAGCACAGGAGAAAAGCGTGCTGAGCAATCCACCCCTTGGTTTTAAATGACTTTCCATAATCATATATTGTACGCTCATGTTTGAAACTTGCAAATGAGTGGTTGTTGCATGGTTTTGCACATATTAAATGAACTTGTTGTTTTTGTTTTATGTTAGCACTAGTGATCCTCATAGTAAAAGATATGCGGAAGCAGCCATTTTTGAGCCAATCGTGCAGCGAGAGCTGTCAAATCTGGGCCAATCGTGCAAATTTTGCAGTGTGGCAAGTGTTATCAGCCTCTGTGAATAAAATAAACACCGATCGTTGAATCGAATTTCCGCATATCTCTTGCTATGAGGATCACTAGTTAGCACTAAATACAAGAGAAAAAGATTGTTTCTACAACATGAAGATTTTTTGATGAATAACAGATGAACGCTCAAGTTAGAGACTGAGTGTATCTCCTATAAAAAGGCTCAGTCAAAGAGAAAGGGGTGTCGAAGTCATTGTTTTTCTTCTCAGAACTTGTGGTTAATAGGAAAATTGGAACTGGAGTTAACCGTATTCATCTGGAAGCACCATGCGGGAGAGAATGTGGTGTTTTTGCCGGACTTTTCATTGGCCTGCTACGCCAGAAGGTTGTTGGAAGAGATGCACTGCTTAAACATCACTGTGGTACCCGAACAATCTGAAACCTATGAACGTTTCCCGTATGTAGAGCTCAAACGCAGCATCAATCTCAAAAATATTGTGGCCAAATTTATGAAGCACCTGATCAAAAAAGGAAATCCCAACATCGTTCTTTTCAATGACTAAGGGCCAATTTCTTCACCTCCGCTTAACTCCTAAGCGGTGCTTACCCATACGCTTAAACATGGTTTAAGCTCTAAGCGGAGGTGAAGAAATTGGCCCTAAGAGATGTATCGAAAATAAGCTATCTAGGTATACATTTGTGTTTTACGCGTTTATTTGTGATGGTTTCGATGTGTTCATCATAGTATGCTGTGCGCTTGACTGCGATCTTTCGTTTGTTTACTTGTTTGTACGGTTTAAATTTTTCGTTTTCAAAATGTCACGCATTGAAATGGACGTGAAAATTGAGGTTTTGGACACATGGCTACGTGAACAGGGTGTAACCAGCGGATGGATAGTCCTGAAGAAAATGAATATATTTCTTGGCTCAGGGAGTACTAGCACACCGGTCCAAAGCTTAATGATTTGCCCCTAATAACGTAACTCTCACCAACACACCCTCAAATATTCTGTCAAAATAACATAGCGAATCAAAACAAAGCCAAAGATACTACGGAAAGGTACTGAAAAGCGCAAGAGTGTATAGCATGGTGCAGACTGCAAGGTATAGCTCGGAACTAGGGGTTCTACAACAGTGAACCAATTTCAAATCGCTAGTTGCATATTGATTGTTGGTGTTACTATGCGAAAATTGGCGAAGCGAATTGGATTTCATCACGCGAGTGTAAAGTCCATCATAACGAAGTTTGGAGAACACTGGGCTTCGGATGAGCTGTCAAGAAGAGGCAGAAAACCAGGATCTGCCGACCCTAAGCTCGATAAGAAAATGGTATTATAATTAGGAAGGACAAACTTTTAGGTTATCTGTGGAAAATCAAGCATTTTTTACATGACGATAGACACGATAATGTGCATGCGTTAAACGTCACTAAGCCAATACCCCGTTTGCATTACAAACTATATAACGTGATGTAGATGATTCTCAGTGAAAATTTGATGTATAGATGCATTTGGTATCAAGATACTCTATATCACGTGACATAGGCTGTAGTTTGAACGAAGTATAAATGCTAAATAAATTGCCCTCCTCAACATTTTTTGAATTTCTCTCATTTATTTGGTTCAAATTAAAGTAAACACACGGCAGTCTGTTTTGACATCTTATTTTTAATATTTTTCAAAAGTTTCACTTAAGGAATACAGCAATATACATGTATAAAAGGGTCTTATTGTATCTAGTATCGTTAACGAAAAACAGACAAAACAAAGTGCCCACTTAAAAAACCGATGTTTTCGAGAAGTTACCATAGGAAGATCCCTTGATTGTTTATGTTTTGATGCATGTTTCAAAGCCAGCGGTTCGAACTTTTGCATTTGTACATGCATTTGTTTCAGTTGAAAAAATTGAGAACCCAATGATTTGGATAGCAATTCCCTTGTGTATCCGAAAATCATTGGTTCGTGATGTGCAAAACGGTGAATCGCACTGGGTTTTCACTATGAAGTACACACACTAAGATTTTTTTGCAGAAATCTGTAAAGTTTTACCAAATTCTCTACAGCTGAACGTTCGGTAATCCAATTTTACGAATTTTACAGATATCTGTAAAAAATTTACCGGATTTCGGTAAAATTTTACCGAAGTCCGTAAAATTGGATTACCGAACGTTCAGCTGTTGAGAATTCGGTAAAACTTTACAGATTTCTGTAAAATAATCTGAGTGTTCAGTGTCAGCAAGACAGTGGTTGAGAAAATTCTTCTGAAAATAAAAACGTTCGGATCAGTGTTGAATCGTCGAAGTTCACCGAACTACAAAGTCTACCATCTATACGACATTATTTAGACCGACAGTCCTCTACGGCCACGAAACATGGGCATTGTATGAGGAGGACCAACGCGTCTGGTGTCTTTGTACGGAAGGTGTTGCGTACGATCCACGCGGGATTGCAGATGGAAGACGGAATGTGGAGGAGGCGAATAAACTACGAATTGCATTGGAAGAACCTCCCATTGTTCACACCGCTAAAATCAGCCGATAATGGTGGGATGGGTATGTCGTGAGAATGTTTGACGACAGCCCGTTTACAATTATTCTGGATAACAATTTGACGGGCACAGAAAGAATAGGCATGCAACGAGCAAGGTAGGTCGAAGGCTATCTGCAGACTCTTCGCAGACTGCGAGGCCGGCGAAGTGCAGCCATCGACCGAATATAATGGAGACAACTTCTGTACATAGCATAGGACACCCTGGCCTTGGTCTGATTGGAATGGAATGAACAGTGGTGGGAGGCCTCCCAGTGGTGAACTAGCACCAAGATTAAGCGAGAAGTCAAGAAGAACCCGAAAGTATGGGTCCGCAAGATCCAGGAAATCCTTCAACTGTCTGTTTCCGGTAGCACTGTTCATCACCGTCTCGTAATACAGTGGTTGAATAGCAAAGTTGCTGGAGGCGCCCAAAGGGCTTAAGTTTTCTAAAGACTATGCTGAATTCTGGAAAACAGACCGACAAATTGAAATTCGAGCTGGTCAACTCAAAAAGGTGGATTCGTGAGTAGTGTAGATTGGGTAAGGAGATTCAGGAGCACCATATCCAAGGCACGATGAAGCTGAAAGAGGAAATGTGATGATCTGCGGGTGTTTGGAGGGAGAAATTTCTTAAAAATCGACAGGGTAATGTAGGCGCATTGCTTTATCAACTCTCTGGAGGAATATCTGAAGGTTTCGATGATCCAGTAGGGGCTTGAAGTGAAGTTTGTATTATGGCAGGATAGCGACCAGCAGCATACTGCCAAGAAGACCAAGTCTTTCTTCCGGTCTTGTCGGATCAAACCCCTGGAATGACATCCAGACTAGACCTCAAGGTCATCGAAAATTTGTGGGCGATTCTAAACGCCAGGGCGGGCAAAACTGGTGTAACCCATAAAAATAACTATTTTGAAGCTCTGAAGTGCGCCTAGGAAAAGCTACCTGGAACCTGGTGGAGAGCATGCCAAAGTACATGCAGCCGGCCATGATGGCCAAAGGAGGAGACCTTAAATTCTTTTTTTGCTTTAATTTATCTTTTCTGAAGCCAAACTGAAGTTACACTTCATTTTGTCACTGTTTTTTGTTTCTTTGCAAAACAAATTTGATTTTTTTTTGTATTCCATAAGTGAATCGACAAAAATATATTTTTTGGATGAGGATATTAAAAAAAGACTACATTGTGTTTATTTTAAGTTGCACCAAACAAAAGAGAGAAAATGAAAAAAAAATATGAGGTGGGCACAAAGAGTATCTCATTGGAAGCTAGCGCATCCAATTTCATTCGATTTGCAGTCAATTCATAGCGAAAGGCTTACGATTTAGATTTTTTGAACAAAATCGCAACACAGTTATCACGTCAACTGCATCGATTTGACTTTTGAGTTGAACATGCTTAGTCAAAAATACGGAAAAGTCGGTAAAAAATACCGAAAACCGCACAAAAGTTCTTATTCTGAAATTATTATAAAAAAATATTATTACCCAAAAATTCAGTGGTGTTTGATAAAATGGGAAAACGTTAATAAAAACTTTTATTTTTATTTACGGCTCTTTTTACCGAAATTGCATGCAACCCAATGATAAAATTTTTTAAGCGAATTTAGGTACAACATGTCGATAACATTTGTTTACCCACTTTACTCAAAAATAAGTCAACCCAAACGTAATCTACTGGAAACGCGACGCGAGATTGGACACAACACTTATGATTCTTACACACAAAAAAGGAACATAAAATTTACCTTTTACTGTCGACCGGTTTCCAATGAGTTGGACCTTCCTATTTTGACATTTCAAGTCAATCGGTATTAACACCTGAAGTGAAATTGTAGTACGATTGTACATGGACGGGAAGTACAATTCAATTAGGATAGCGTATTTCGCTACATTGTCCGTACTACAATTGTACTAGGTTCCTCTATCTGGGATGTTGCTAAATTTAGCAGCTGTGCAATTTCTACAGAGAATTAAATGAGTTCATCAAATCCAGTTGATTGAATCTGTGTGAATCCTTTGTGTGAGCACTTTATTTTGGCTATCAGTGTAATTTTCAACTGGTTTATATAATTGAACCAATTCCTTATTCAAACAGTTCCAGAGTCTGAACTATATTTTAGTTTTTCAGAATGTCTTTTATTCAAAGCAAACCATTCACTAGTTTAACAATGACTAGAGAAATGCCCTCAGCAGCAGGGGGTAAGTCACTTTTCGACGTTGTATTTGTGTTTCAACTAGTGATCCTCAGAGTACAGAGATATGCGGAAATTCAATCCGATGGTTTGGCAACGGTGTTCATTTTGTTTACAAAAGCTGCTAACACTTCCGCAGAGTAAAATGTTACAGCTTTGTGCGTGACTTCGTCGTTGTCAGCTTTTATTGTTTACATTTATAACGTACAAGTAATTTGTTTATTATATATTTAAAAAACTCTCAACTATGAAGTGTACTGCAAAGTTTTGCACAAACCGCAGAGGTGTTAAATCATCGAATTGCGTCAACATAAGCTACGTCTTGAATATTGTTGGTGTACACCAATGTATCACCGTATATGTACATTAAAAAATCGAGACAAAACTGGAAGTGGGTTCACCAGAAACTGTCGTATGGACGACTAGTAACTTTCCGAATACTCTGATGATTACTATTGCAGAATCCTAAAGAGTTTGAGCTGTTTAGTGGAATACATGTAACTATAAATCAGAAGAAAAATTAGTATTTTCCATTTATTTCCAACTACCTTTGCTTATCTTGACAGATACACGTATTTCGTCTACAATGTGCAGACTTCTTCAGTGTCTCATAGTTAGTCGAGTTATTTGTACGAGGCACTGAAGAAGTCTGCACATTGTAGTCGAAATAAGCGTTTCTATCAAGATAAGCAAAGGTAGTTGGAATTAAATGGAAAATACTAATTTTCCTTCTGATTTCTAGTTACTATTGCAGACTTGAATGAGTATGTAGGTGATTCCTAATGTTGACTTCAGACTTGGCGATTTCATTATTGAACGGCTATGAGGGAATCTGCGATCCCAACAAACAGACAGAACTAGACACTAGAGCAGAATTCTCTTCAAAATACTGACAACACGGCACCAGTGAAATGAATTGACTAAAATGAAAAATGGCCTTCTGTACTAATTCCGACAAATTTTCATTTCAGCAACACAAGCAACATTATCGAACACAGTCCTCGCTGCTCGATTGGTTCAACATGACCGCTTCCGCATGTCTCTGTACTCTAAGGATCACTAGTTTCAACATATCCGGCAACTGTTTTTGAAAATTTTTTTGCCGTGCAATCCACGCACACTTACGCATCATCTGAATCACATCAGTGCTAGCAAGAGAGAAACAAAACAGGGAGAAAACAAAAAATCGATTTGTGTAAGTGGTGCCAGAAATGACTTTAACTTTCAGGAGGTGGTGAATGTGTTTGAAGTGTGACGGATTGTGTTTTTAAGGGTGTTACGACATGGTAGCTGACTGACTTACCCCCTGCTCAGCAGTGTTATATCAGCTTTGATAATATATAGAGTATGCATCACATCGTACTCAGAAATAAATACTTGAATATTCATTGCGAACTAAATATTGATGCGTGTCAAGTTTTATTTTATGCTATATGGTACCGCAACTTGCAAGACTTAATTGCTTTGTAAATGTGCCATGTGCGTGAGAAATTGCAGGTTTGAAGTATTGAAATGATGGAAAAAAAAATCTCTATAAACTGAATGACTTGTGCTTTGCTAGCAAGGCATCGAAATAACCTTTTGGAACACAAACACTTCTTTTCATACCACAAAGAAAACGCTTAATGCAATTCTTCTCAACATGAGAAGCAACAAGGGCTGTAAAATCTTTCATGTTCACTAGGTTGACTGTAATTTTATCAGTCCGTTAAATCGATGCTGTTTACCTTGTCTACTGTTGTTGCTTTGAGCTCGAAGTGCATGCAAAATTTCTTCATAATCTGTGTCTCTCGACTTTTTCAACCCGTGCTGGTACTTGGCCTCTTTGGCAAGCATTTGCTCACGCTGTATCTGTGTTTTGACTTCAACGGGTATATCCGGAATGATAAATTGCATGATTCCCGTCAGCACGAACACGATGTGCTCGAAAACGACCACGAATGCTAACCGAGCTGCAAATACATGCCAATAGTGTGGACTCAAGCCGTACTGTTCTTGGTCGCTTGGACCATTCCGGTATCCTCTGTACTGACAAACATCTGGATCTGATTCAGTTTTGGTGCCCCACTCGTCCTTGTAATCGGAGGTGTTGAAAACTATATAAAATATATGATATTGGAGTAAAGTTTTTCCTCGTGGAATAGAATAAGTCTTACTTGAGAGTGAATGTTCGATATATCCATGCAGTGAAAATTGAGATGAGTAGACATATTTGTAGACCATGCGAGGGATGAAATCACTGGTGTAAGCTATCACGAATGCCTAAAAATGTATTTTTTTTGTAAATTAATCCTTATATAATTGGACATGACACAATCTTACGTTGGAAACAACGGCCGTGTAGGTAATGATCTTCAGAATCGCATACCATGCTCCGATGTCTTCGACCCGTTCTGCCAGCGGTCGTCTAGATTGAGTTACCATTTTGTAAGCATCCAATCGTATTTCAGCAATGTTATTGAGCAATGCGAACAATGGAGCCAGCGGGAAAGCCGCCACAAATAATGTTACAAATCCATACTGTACAACTGAAATGATACGTTTTATATGTTATTGAGTTGTCATATGTATTAAAAAGTGCGGTTTTACTCATTTCTAAATATTCATCGAACAAGGCTAATCGTCCAGGATCCTGCAGATGGTAATCTTGCTCCCAAGCCATGTGAAGATGAGTCTCATCCTTTGTTAGCTGCTTATGTTTGCGTTGACGCCACCAGTTGTAAAATGCTCTGGGGAGATGGAAACTTATTGAGCCGTTGAAAATACTTACCTTATGTATTCAAAAAATAAGCTATGTTCCGATGAGGAGTGTATCGAAAAGTAGTTATAAGCATGTAATTCGTAATTGAGCTTAAACTAGTGCATATTATTTCAGCGTGTATGCGTATTACGTTTTGTTTACCTGTCGAAAAGACTATTTCCGTTCCTTTCTTTTCATTATTACCAACAATCAATATGCAACTAGTGATTTGAAATTGGTTCACTGTTGTAGAACCCCTTGGTCCGAATTACACCTTGAAGCCAGCACCTTGCTGTACAGATTTGCGCCTTTGTTTTGATTTGCTGTGTTATTTTGACAGAATTTTTGAGAGTGTGTTCGTGGGAGTTCATTATTAGGGGCGCATTATTAAGCTTGGGACCGACTGAGCCAAGAAAAAAAATCGTTTTTGTATGGGATCTACTGGTCTTAGAGTTAGTCTATGTCTGTTTGTGTTATGCAAAATTTTACTGATCGAACTTGAAAATTCTTCACACTTTGTGTACTAAAAAGGTCATCGAAAAGGCAATTCAGAATGTGTACAAAGAGTGATTGAAATGCATGGCGAGCACTACACCCAGCAGGATGTGCGAAGAATACCCGGTTCCAGCAACGCCGAATTGGATAAAAAATGTGGAGAACAAATCAGCCTCTACTCGTGATTTGGCCAAGAAGTACAAGACCAGCATTGGGACGATACAGCGGATTTAGAAAATAGATGATTTGAAGAAAAACTGGAAGCAGAAAGTATTAAAGCAATCTTCAAAGCAGAACTGCCGTACCAAAATGAGGGACCCGAAAGCCGTACACGCAAAAAAAACATGGTTATAAAGAATGTGCACCCCAAAAAGTAGTCGTCAGAAATGCCCTAATGCAGTCTTCTCCGTGTACGCTTTGCTAATCCGATCACTAGTACATGAATATTAATGTATGTGTGCTATGATGAAGACGTCGTTTGGCTACAGTAACCTTTATTCAGTAAAATAGCGTCGAATCAAGAACGCGTGCGCGAAGCAATTTTGCACAAAAGAGTGGATAATCCAGATATGTCGCACGGCGATATTGCCAAGTCATTAAAAATCGCAAAATCGACGGTTACTAAAGTGCTAAAAAACTTTCAGCAGCGCTTAGCTTTAACGAAAAAGGTCGGTTCCGGAGGTGACCAAGATTCCCGTTTCGTCGCGTAGCGGAAGAAAGTTATTAAAGAATTTAAGAAGAAACCGAATATCGCCGTTCGTGATGTGGCGAAAAAAGTGAAAATGTCTCCATCGTTCGTCCAGAAAGTGAAGAAAAGTGCAGGCTTGAAATCATTCAAAGTAGGTGTTGCTCCAAATCGTAACGACAGCCAGAACGAGAGCGCAAAATCTCGATCGAGAAAATTATATGACACTATGCTGAAGGAATACGACTGCATAATATTGGACGACGAAACATATTGCAAAGCTGACTTTAAGCAGATACCGGGACTACAGTTTTATACCTCGTTGCAAAGAGGAAATGTTGCTGATCGTTTTAAGCAGGGTTGCGGCTTATCATTTTTGACTCAGGCATATTCATTTGCCAATATCTCCTTTCAGAGGGTCGATTTGATAATATGATGTATGATGAACTTATAGTGCATGAATAGACCTACAACTTTGTTTAACAATACATTGCTCTAACTCCTATATCTTCGACATGAGAGCGTATATTCACAGTGATCTTCACGATGATAATCGCGTGATCTTCAAGCACCATAAGTTCATCAATCACCATAAGTTCATCACCATAAGTCAAGCACCATAAGTTCATCATACATTATATTTTGAAATTGAGCTTCTGAGAAGAGCTATCGGCAAATGGATATCGATAAGTCAAAAATGATAAGCCGCAACCTTGGTTTTAAGCAAAAAAAATTGTCGAAGTTCCCAAACAAATACCTCGTATGGCAGGCAATATGTGGATGCGGTCTCAGAAGCGACATCTCCATCACGACTGGCACTCTAAATGGACAAATTTACGTAAAAGAGTGTCTGAATAAACGACTGTTGCCGTTCACTCGGGAACATAACGGTTCGGAGCTGTTCTGGCCTGACCTGGTATCTTGCCACTATGGAAAACTGGCTAAGGATTGGTACATTGCTAATGGTGTAAATATTGTCCCAAATTATTGCAATTCGCCAAATTTGCCAGAACTCCGTCCGATCGAAAAGTATTGGGCTCTGGTCAAAAGGAATCTTCGAAAAACGAATAGCGTAGTAATTGATGAGAAAAGCTTCAGGCGTAACTGGCAGAAAGCTGCAAAATTGGTGACGGATGACACTGTGCAAAAACTGATGGAAGGTGTCAAACGAAAGGTGCGGCATTTGGATATAACAGGTCAAATTGACTTAACTGTATATGTTTTATATTTGTATTTTTATGAAGTCTTAAATCAATGATTTACTTTTGATTTTCTCATATTTTCACTAATTTCCCGTTGACTACTTTTTGGTGTGCACATTCTTTACCAATCAAAATAGTAATCGATTCAACTAAAATTTTGGTTTGAATATGGACCAATAAAACTGATCAGCTGCTTCCACAAAACCATTGAGTGAAGTGAAACTTGATTCTTTATTAAATTAAAAAATTTGTTTTATTGTTTAAAACCAAATGGTATCTTAAGCCAGTTAAACCCATTTGTTGAAATAATAAATAATTATGAACTAATTCAAGAAACTCATTGAATTGAAATAAAATATATTATTTAAATCCTGTTTTATTGTTCCACTCCCTACTTCCCCACACAAGTTATTTTTCCCAGCTAAATTGCCGCAAACTGTTTCTAACAAACACAATCTATACAGGTTTTTAAAAAAAATTGTTAAACTTGTGTGGACTGTATTGGTGAAGAAGCAATTTGTGTCCCCGGACCTCAACTCCATTGAGAATTTGTGGGCTATTCTAGATGCCAGGGTTGACAAAACTGGTGTTACCTAAAAATTCAACAATTTTGAAGCCCTGACGCGTGCCTGAGAAGAGCTTAACCACATCACCTAAGGAACCTGGTGGAGAGCATGCCGAGCTGCAGGTGGTCCTGAAAGCTAAAGGATGACACATCAATTATTAAAATGCGTTTCTTTCACTTAAATTTATCTTCCCGGGAGCCAAGGCACTTTTCATTGTCACAGTTTTTTTCAACATGAATTGATGTTTTTTTTCTTTAAGTCCTATTTTTTTATTACTATTCCATAAGTGAAACTTGAAAAGAATATAAAAAATAAGATATCAGAAAAGACTACAGCGTGTTTACTTTAACTTGAACCAAATAAATGAGAGAAATTCAAAAAAGGTGAGGCGGGCACACTATTTTGCCTATCAGTGTACGTGAAAGAGGGTTCCAAAACATTGATGGGACCTCAATTTTACACCAAATAGACTGGGAAGAGTATCCCAATGTCAGATTTGACTGTTGCAACGCAAAAATGTTGAGAAACTGCTTGTTAGGCATGCAATTTGCACATGTGGCTTGCTATTTTCCATTCTCGACACAAAAGGAACAATAGCCACGTTTGCCGAAACAAGTGGTTGTAGAGGAGGTTGCTATCCACTATATTTCTTCTTTCTTTTGGCCGGATCTGGCCTCTGCTTTATCTGTCAGATCAAGTCTCCAGTGGTTTTCTGATAACAACGTTGATTTCGTTGAAAAAGATATCAAGTTGCAATTTTAATCCCAATTGCAACCGATTGAACACTACTGGGCAACCGTCAACCGAAACCTATAAAAGTCAGATGCTGTGTTCCACAAGTTTGTTCAAACAAAAACTGGTTCAACAGCTTCCAGGAATTGCAAGAAAAAAAAATCTCTGATCAGAACTTGATTGACTGTATGAAGGCTGAAGTACGATAATATTATAAAAATCAGCAATTTGATTATTGACTGTAATAAAATACATAACTTTGAAAGTTTACGATTTGCCTTTCATTTTATTTTATTTTTTGAATGTTTATAACCTCTTTTCGATAAACTCTTTAAATTTAAGTGTGCAAGTATGTACGTAAGGTTGCCACCATCCCTCCTACTCTGAAAAAAATTCTATCGCTATACCGACAATTAAATCATGGTCAGGATGACTACCCAGGTAACCAATAAGCAGTTCCAAAGTGTCTTTACGACAGCCTATCAAGCAATTAAGTCGCATAAATGCCGCTTTTGGCCCAATATACGGCTGCTTTATTGGAATGCTATGATAATGCTTCATTAATGCTATTTTGCATTCGAAATGCTTATTACAGGCTACAAGTACATAAATAGCATTTGAAATCCAACTTTACAACAGATAGCATTCAAGATGCTGATATAATGCTAATATAAAGCTAGTAGCATCTGAAATACGGATTTAAGGTTGATTTACTGCATATACTAATGCTTATTGGTCACCTGGGTATCGCATAGTATGGTTATAATCACCATGAAAATGGTCGAATTCACCACGTTCATGGCATTCTTGACTATGATCATGGTAGCAAGGACTATTCCGGAATTATGGCAAAGGTTGGATCAACTATTTTTAATGGCCGTTTTGACCATGATCATAGTCGGTTCAAAATCACTATACTGCAATAGTCATCCTAACCCCTAATAATGGTAAAATTGACTATTAAATTTGTCTCTGTGTAAGACCTTGTTGTTTGTAACTCCACCTAATAGCAAGATCAATTTGAGTTACCGGTCTGAGTTCACAGTAACGCCAGTGCCTCGACCCGTAATGCTGGTAGATCACATTTTCGTGGTCCGTTACGGGGTATCAGATCTACCACCGAACCCTAGTCCGAATTAATTCAAACTGGGGAACATATTTGGTTTTGTAGTCAAAGGAATGTATAATAGTCCTTTTTACATTTTATGTCTGGTGAAAAGCAACAATACTCGGATTCATCCACCTAGGGTGAGCTTGGAATAAGGAAAACATGATTAGTCTTCATTTATGTGAATTCTTATTTTCTATATGATGTTCTATAGTTTGAATTGGTTAGGACTAGGGTTCTGATGCATGGTCAGTATCGGAGTTATTATTTATTTTGATTGCAATGCATCCGGTTTAGACTGATAAAGGAGCGGGCCTTTGAAGACCCTGACCGTCGGTTCAGAAGGGGGTATGGGCGCGTTCTGTCGAGTCGGTCGCGGCAGATTTCATGTGTGAATCGGCTGCCCCATCAACGTTCAAATGAGCCTGAACCAAATGGACAGCTTGTAATGATCACTTGAAGATGCAAGGGGGATCATTACCCTGTTATTCCCAAATGAAACACGTTGTTGAACGTTTCTTGTATTTTATAACCAAACATGATGGAATTGAGTAAACGAGCAAAAACTCAATGGGAATGATCTCTCATATGCATCCGTCGAACTATTCTGAACGGCCGTTGTGAGAATATCACCATGAAAATCTCACATGCGCATAGCGTGTTACCAATCACTAATCCTTTTTCCTTTCTGTTCTCTTCCCTGTCCTATGACTACGAACAATATCATATGGTCATCCTAAAGTCAACTCTTCAAATGCAGTAACATCGAGACAATACAGAGCAATAAAGAACGGTATAAACCCTAACTAATTTTACTTTCAGACAAATTTTCTAACACAAGGTAAGCAATCAAATGATCACTACAAAATATACTGAATATAATAATATCGACATAATATATAACGGGAAAAGAGAGGGGCCCTGATGAAACGATTTGGATAGGGAGCCTGGGACTACCTCCTCCCTATTGTTAACATTTCGTGGAACGAGGGCAGGCTCTTCGACCCCTTCTATTGGGTTTATTCTGTCAATCGAGGGCTCGACTCTAATGCCGTGGGTGTGAACTTGCTTTTGGAAGGAGATTCTCTTTTCTATATTCGCGGGTTTCGCGTAAGTGTCTCCGGGTCCGCCCGAAAGTTTTTGGCCCTTCATACAGGAGCTCAAAAATCACAAACAACAAAAGAATCCTGATCAAATCGTTTTTCAGATTATTCCACTGCTAGTGAAAGTTATCTTGCTACAATAGATGGTAGTATCTCATCATCATCATCATCATCATAAAGGGGTGTGCCTTTGAAGAGTCCTGTCACTCACAAAGGATTTAAATAGCGGAAACTTTCAATAAAACATGATTCATTGCCAACAAAACAAACAATGACAACTGTAACAACACCGAATACTTCATCATTTCTCAATAGTGATGAAGTAACTCAACATGCACTAAACAAAGAATGCGGGATACAATAGATCAAATTACTGGAAGTAGTGGTTTATGTCCTGAACAGAGGAAAAAACGCCAGTGGCTGGAAAATGGATGGAAGAAAATGTATACAGTTTTGGACTCAGGTAATATCCTCACATCAGTCCCAAGGTTATTCACCCCTCAAAACATAACTCACAACGAACAATCCCTCAAATACTCTGTTTACACTCTAAGCTCAGTTTACCCATAATCACTAAAAAGTTCACATGCTCATTTATGGGTAAAGTTGACTTTACCCATATTTGAGTAAATTAGTATGGGAAAAAAATATTTAAATATGGGTAAGTAGTAATTGACCTAAAAATGGGTATGTGCACTATTGCGATTAACCTATGTTTGGGTAAACTAAACATAGCATGTAATAAATACAACGAATCAAAACAAAAATAAAGATTCTAGTGCCGAAAAGTACATGAATGTATTGCAAGAAGCAAGGTGCGAGGTGTACTTGGGACCAAGGAGTGCAAAGCAGTGAGCCTATTTTTAATCGCTAGTTTCCAATTGATTGTTGGTAACACTGTATGAAGGGCCAAAAATGGAGGGATGGACTCATGCGAACATAAGAATCTTCTTCCAACGCTACGATCTAACAAACCGAACACCTCATTTCAGTTGAAGGGATGCACACAGTAAACAGTACCCACGGGGCTTGACAGTCAAGAAGAAAATGCATATAGTTTTTGGCTCACGAGGCACCAGCACATCCCTAGTTTAAAGATTCGCCCCTACACTCCTGTTTCATTTTACTAAATTTTTGAGTACAATTGTATACTATCTCTTTTTCTCTCACGGATATGTAACACAATTTTCGTTAAAAAGTGGATCTACTCCATTTTTGAGTAGATCCACTTTTTACGAAAATTTAGTAATATTTCCGTGACAGAAAAAGAGATAGTATACAATTGTACTAAAACATTGAGTAAAGTGAAACGGGTGTGGAGTAACGTAACTCACACAAACACACCCTCCAATATTCTGTTAAAACAAACCACCGAATCAAAAGTCTAGTACCGAAAACCACAATGTAATGTATTGCAAGGTGTAATTTGGACCAGGGGGCTCTACAACAGTGAAGCAATCGCTAGTTACATATTGATTTTTGGTATAATTGCACCTTGAAAAAGTAAATTAAGGATTTATGACCTAGCAATGCGTGATTTTTTCAACAATTTTGTCTAAGAAAAACTCTTATACCTGCGAAGTGAGAGGACTGGTTACTAATTAGTTATGCATATTAAATTACTAGAACATTTGGTAATTTAGTATGTCTCGCGGTTACTATCGCTCTAACACCATAAATATGATAGTAGGCACAATATAACGATAGGACAAGTTGTAGGAAAATTCAAACCACACGAGTTCATCATAGGTCATATTTTGAAATTCAGCTCATACTAAATGACTCATCCCAGCTCTGGGTTGTACTCGGCTTGTACTTGTCACACCATCATACTAATGGAACATGATATCAGGCATCGAAAGCTCTTAATTAACAACCGTGGCAGAGCATTTAGAACACTCAGTTTAGCTATAATTGTGGCAAACAATACGCTTGAAACGCCAATCAAAAAGAAGATAATGTGGAACATAGGTAGTTCAATACTCACGGAAAAAAGTACTCCATTAGATTGTTCCAGCATTGTTTTCCTACCATGATAATCGCTAGTTGGATACAAAGTTCACTCAAGCACCCGGCTGGATCACATATGTCGCCTTTTAGACGGAAAAATTCACTCTTCCTTGCCACGTCATCTCCCGGATAGTCGAAGAAGCGTCCCTTGAAGAACGCGATGTAGATCAGTGAGCTGTAAAAATTCATAAATTCGAACACGAATATCTTGATTGTATACGAATCCTCGTACTCCGTTTGCGTACGTGGATTTTCTAAATTGGTTAGGTAGATAGCTAGTTTATGATAAATCTTTAAAAAAAATAAAATAGGTTGATAAAATGTATTGTTAGTATTTAACCTAAAACACCAAAGAAAGTACTTACACGAGTTAAAATCATAATTATTATAAGATTGATTAAGGCAGCAGTCATTGTGGTGAATAGTTTGGCATGTTTGCGGAAAAATCTTCCTCCACCACTGTAGATCACAGATACGAGTGAAATTCTATAAATGATAGTACCCAGAACGGCACCTAAAACTACTGCAATCTACAGGGTGAAATTTGGAAATGTCAGCTATTGTTATACTGAATGTGTTTGGAAAACTGTACCATAAAAAGAACGGCGCTTGAAGTGGCAAAAAATCGAATGGCACGGTCCCATGTTGGCATGTAAGGTTCTTTTTCTCGAGTAACCGGATTTGTACGGAACGTTTTCACCGATGTTTCAAACTCGGGTCGAGTATCTTCTTCATTTTCAATGTTCTGTAGGTCCCACTCCCAAATTAGTACCGACTGTTTACGTTTCCACATCTCGAGAAAAGTTGTTGCCCAAAATGACATAAAGATCGCAAAGAACACTGTCGATGGGTTATCAAACAGGTACGTCAGTTGAGCAAATAGACATGATTCCGATAGTTGTTGATAACTGCAGGCACGATCGCAGAGCGGGCACAGTGTGATGTTTCCAGGGCCATTTTCGTCACATATTTCTTTCCTGTAATAACAATAGAATCATTAGGATTGCATGATTTTTTTAGACGAAACATCTTCTGAGAATATTTACGTTGGAATGTTATCACTTGAATCCATGGAGGCCAGCCCATACAGAAAACAGAAAAATCCAACGATTGCAGGGGCGTATAACATTTTCGTGTAGAAGCCTAACCAGCAGAAGTACAGTGCTATTTTGTCACCAAAGTACTTTCGAATCAGGCAGAGGGGTTGTTTTTTGTACCACTTTACCGGTCTAGCCCATTCCAAGTATAGCAACCTTCTATCGAATAGCGCTCCTGATGAGTGATTCCGGTCGTATCGGCCCTCGTGCAGAGGAAAGCATGCCAAATATGTGCCGTCATTCAATAGTCGTTTGATTCCGACATAGTTTGCCTTTTCAGTTTCATCAAAACGGGTTCTCATCAAAATTTGCATGACTATTAGGCTCCGCTGAGCACTGTTGTAGGTGGTGCATCGATCTTTGACAATAAATTGTTCTTCTGGGTTACCGTTGGCCGTTGCAGAATAAAACGATGGCTCCTTCTCGATACGGGTGTAGTTGTATTCAGTCATTGACATGAGCTTGTTCCAGAAGGCTAGCCATCTATTTTGGTGTTTTCGTAATGTGGACTCTTCCTCCTGAAATGTTGTAGAGCAGTTATGAATGTAGGCGAGACTGTTGTTATACAAATTGAACTAAATAAAACTTATCACAAAATTAATCATATTTCCATAGTGAAGAATATTTCAAATGCAAAAAATTAATCAAGACCTATAAACTTAAACTTTGAATTTAGAAGTAAGTTGTAGGCTGCTCTGTAAACGTTTGATTTAAAGGGTACCACGAAAGAAAAAACGGTGCAGAAAATTACCTATTGGGTACTTTCTCTTGAAAACTTGGGTAAAAGTAGTTTAGGGTTTTTTTTGTTGTATTTTTATAGCAGTCAGTTTTTCGAAAATTGGAAAAAATAGTGGCACCCCAAAAAGCTGTTTTAGTTATAAATTTTATACTATAGGACGATTATCAATCGATTGATGAACAGGTCGCTCAGTAATGATTAGAGAGTAAAAGCGAGAAAACCAAAGCAGTACAGCATTTGTAATATTGAAAGCTCACACTTTCCAGGATCCAGGATAAAATCTTGTTTTCCGTGATATGGTTGTGGTGATAGTGTCCGGTGTGAGTTTTCAAGTGGTGCTTTGGTGTGCAAGTGTAGTCCTGTCAGAGAAGGAATTCCTCTAGACTGTTTGGTGCGCTATCTCTCAACAAAAGTAACTTTCTAATCGGGACATCGGAAAACAACTCGGAATCAGGGTTGCCACATTATTTTTCGTTCCCATCTTTAATTTTTGTCAATAAACCTTGTTTATCTGTGTAGAACTGCAGAAAATCTGGGCAAAAATCTTTGCTTCACATTTCGTTTTGTAAAAGTAGTATGGAAACTTTAGAGGTGTTTGAATGCTTATGCACTTCTTTTTATTTATATTTTATAATTGTATTGAGTTGAATGTCGAATAAACATATATACTCATCAGTACACATTTATTTTGATAAGCTGATACAAAATGGTATTTTCAATAGGGTTGAAGTGTATTTATCGGTTTCCCTGCTTCACACTTCAGCAAAACGGATATTTTTTCTAAGGGACATTTGTAGTACAAGAATCAGCAGAAAATTCCCAATGAACTCTCTAAGCAAGGGAAAAGCCAGCTTCCCTACTGCTCGTTTGAAACAGCAGTTTTCTTCAATAAGTTTCCAAGTCAACTGGATGGGGGATCACCAGGTGCACTTTGAATCGAACCAGACCCCAAGATATGTGAAGGACATAGAATGAGTTATCGGCTTACCCCAAATTTGAAGCTTCGGTTGTGCTGGGTTATGCTTCCTAGAAAAAACGACAAACTCAGTTTTTTCCGTAGAGAATTCGATACCTAGCTCGAGAGCCCAAGTAGACAAATTGTCTAAGGTATCCTGTAAGGGTCCTTGCAGATCGACCCCATTGGATCCCGTGACCGACACTACACCGTCTTCTGCAAGTGGTCTCAACGTACAGTTGTCATTCAGACAACTGTCAATGTCTTTGACATAAAAATTATACAAAATGGGGCCTAAACAGGATCCCTGGGGGAGACCCATGTAGCTAAATCGTGAAGCTGTGGAGGTTCCATGAGAAAAGCTCATATGTTTCTCTGACAGCAAATTGTACAAACAAATGTTTATTAATGGTGAAAAGCCACAAGCGTGGAGTTTATCTGAAAAAACTTCAACAGATACTGAATCAAAAGCCCCCTTGATATCCAAGAATACAGAAGCCATTTACTCTTTCTTAGCAAAAGCTAACTGAATATCTGTGGAAAGCAACGTGAGACAGTCGTTCGTTCTCTTACCCCTACGGAAACAATATTGAGTATCTGAAAGCAGGGTCTCAACCCATTTGTCCAGACGGAAGAGGATCATTTTCTCCAACAACTTTCGAATACATGATAACATCGCAATGGGTCGATAGGAGTTGTGGTCGGACGCGGGCTTACCAGGTTTTTTAATGGCAATAACTCTCACCCGCCTCCAATCATCCGGTATAATGTTAAGCTCCAGAAACTGATTAAACAAGTTCAACATGCGCCTCTTAGCTACGTCTGGGAGGTTCAGTTGAACTTGATTCTATCAGCCCCTGGAGCCGTTCTGCCACACGAAAGGAGTGCGAGAGAGAGTTCTACCATTGAAAAAGGTTGGCGGATCTCATCTATCGAATTCGTGGGTTCGCGAGGAGACATTTGTGCTGGCACAGAATCTGGACAAACTTTTCGCGCGAACTTGAGGATCCATTGGTCCGAGTACTCCTCGTTTTCGTTGTTCGTAATTCTGTTACGCAATCTTCGCGCCGTATTCCAAATGGTATTTATCGACGTTTCACTTGAAGCTCGCTTTCCAAAATCAGGTTGGAGAGGAAGTTGTATGCCTCCAGCGGTGGAAGCTCTTCTACCGTTGTTACGGCTTCATCTACTGCTGTCTTGAACCTTGTCCAATTGATATTACGAGTTAGATCATACGTGACGTTGATAGATTCCGGTGGAGTGAGCCCGGTGGCAACCGAAATTTTTATAGGGAAATGATCACTACCGTGGGGATCCTGGATCACATTCCACGTGCAGTCCAACGATAATGAATTTGAGCAAAGTGTGAGGTCTAACCTACTGCCAATCGAGGATGGACCAGCCAAACGTGTAACTTCTCCATTGTTAAGAACTGTCATATTGAAGATATCACAGCGGTCATATATCAGGGAAGACCTGTTGTCATCGTAAAGTTCTCCCCAGCCTGTACCGTGAGAGTTAAAATCTCCCACGATCAACTGTGGATTAGGAAGGACCGAACAAATATCTGAAAGTTGTTTTTGGTTAATTGGTGCTCTTGGAGGAATGTAAACAGAAGCAATGCAAAGGCTTTTATTTTTAATAACAGCCTGACATGCGACAACTTCAATACCTGGAATTGAAGGAAAATTCACTCTATAGAAGGAGTGGCACTTTTTGATCCCCAAAAGTACTCCTCCTCCACGTGAATCCTCACGATCAAGCCGAATAATGTTGAAATCATGAATCTGAAGATCGATTTCGGGTGAAAGCCATATTTCACAAAGAGCAAATGCATCACAACCGATATTGTGAGCTAAAAATTTAAATAAATCCAATTTAGGAACAAGACTTCGACAATTCCGCTGCAGAACAGTGATCAAATCCCCGACCGCTTTTGGCAAATTATCCATCGAAGGAAATAATTGCTGCAAAGAGGGGCCACATTAATGTTAATTTCTTCAAAAAAATTTCACAGTGGGAAGCATTGCCATAACAATGCTTTTAAGAGGGTCATAAATTTCGAGGTATGAAAATACCTTCCACAATATCATCAAATGAGAACAGCCCAGATGAAGAGGGGGCTTCTGTTCTTAAAATCGGGGCATCAGGGATTTTGGATGTCCCCGGGAGAGATGGAAAATCCTGTGTGTAGTTGGCACTACGAAAACCAGGAGGATTCGGATTAACCTTCTTCTCACTGCTCTTTGAATTGGGCATGTTGGTTTGAGGCTTCTGTTCAGCTGCTTTACCTGAGCAGGTAAACACTCGGATGCGTCTTCGCTTCCATGAAGCACCTTCCGGAAAACTGAAAGATGTTCCCTCCTCAACCAAGTCCGAATCAGACTCGTCATCTGACAGAGGAGCGAAAGGATTTATATTGGTATCGGGTGGCGAAGCTTTCTTAAGCATTTCTGCAAAAGATTGCCTTGAACGTTGTTTTAGCGAACGTTCTAATTTTTCCCCGCGTTGTTTATACGCCGGGCACGACGAGAGAGCATGAGGAGGGGTTCCCTTGCAAAAAACGCATTTTAGTGTATTATCTGCACAGGGACCAGCCTCATGTTTCTCCCCGCAAGTTGAGCAGCGTGGAGTTGTCCAGTTCTAAGTAGTGAGGAAGGGCAGAGCCAGAAAAGGTCACCCGAAACGAGTCTGTGGGGGTAACTTTTTTCTTACCCTCGCTGTGCGATATTTTAACTAATTTTCTTACTTTCAGTATCTGAACTGGGGGGAGAATAGGGTTCTTGAATCGGCCAACCGCCCGCTTCTCCAAAATTTCAGGGCACAGACTCGCCTCTGCGACTACTCCTACAATCTCCACATCACGAGCTGGAATATAAACGCGATATTCCAGTGTAAGATGCTGGGAGGAAGCAATCTCATTAGCCTGCTTCAGATTAGAGACGACAACACGGAGTTTATTAAATTTAACTTTCGTGATCACTGTCACGGCTGAGAATCACTCCGTCAAATCAATAGTGATTTGGTACACGTTCAAAGGTTTCATTTTGGGCTCAAAGTAGACAACCCATGGGCCGACCGAGTCCATTGGATACGATCGCGGTCTGAATTTTGTATGTGCCTCCCCATCATCAGGTGGCAAAGGAACTTTTTCAGCCAAACCGTCCATGTCGAAGAAACCTCTTCAACATGCACGATTTGCCTTACTCTTGGGAGCGTTGAACAATTTAAATCACACACAAACACAAACAAAGAAAACACAAATTAAAGCTAAACTCTAGTGGGATGAGGGACAGGGAAAAAAACTTAACTAATATTACTGATCTGTTGCTGCTGCTGCTGCTGCTGCTGCTGACGCAGCGTATGCGCGAACGTCGCACTTCTATGCGGGGAGCGGGAAGCGGTGCGCTAATGCGATCGCCTTCGGGTGCACTCGTTCAACGCTGTCGGATGGCCGTTGGCGATGTAGTAGTGTATCGCTGGTTAGCGTCACCACGCTAATGAAGCGAAAATATGCGGGATAATAATTTGCCAGCTAGCACTGCTTGATTTTCTTATTTTACTGGAAAACCACACTGCCTTCTTAGAAAAAAAGACTCACTTTCACTCTATATACTGGAGTGAATATATTTTGAGAAAAAAGTAACCGCTTACAAGGATTGCACTCGAATACATCTTTCAAGATAACGGATCGAACCAACTTTCTTCTTTCGCTGAACGAAGTGGAATGGTGTGAGGAAATAGGCCGACGGAAAATAAATAAATAATTCGCCTTCTCATACATGCACGGAATCGCACTCATATAATGCAGTGAGTGGGATTATGATCGATGATCGAAAAGCAATTCGCATGCTTTGAATAAGTACCTGCGATTGGGCTATTTATTCTGAGGCTAATGCTCGTTTTTGCAGGTAGGTTCCTATAGATAAGAAGTAAGCGGAGTGATTACGTCCAAAAATTGTCGCTTTAAATTACAGATCTACAGCTTCAGCAAATATCCGAGATGAATGAGGTTAATGATTTTCTTTTCCATTAATATTCTAAGCGGAATATTTTCTGAAAATGTTATTGTTTGTTTGTCAAGATCCAAGCATCTTTAATCGAGTTTTTTCTTGAAATGCTTCGTGAACTGAATCAATGTGCCATTATGATACTACGAATTAATCGATAGAGAGAAAACGATCATTGCACGTCTCTATGATACCAAGCGAGAGAACTTTTCATGGATTTTGATTTAACTGATACGTATTTTTATCGGGATCGAGCATTTTTGCCTAATTCAGAGGTCTGACAATAAATCATAAAATATAGAAAACTTTTCTACAAGAAAATGTTATAGGAAGCATAATGTGGGAAAACTTTTAAATTATGTGAAATATTAACTTACCTTTACACTTATCGTTATGAATCTCTTCACCGGTAGCTTCAAATTCATCACTTCAGCATAGCGAGACTCTGTTCGCCATGGTATGTGAACTTTAATGAAGTATGTTTTTTCATCGAACGACTGTGATTTGTGCTCAACTTCAATTTCCAGGCCTTCTTTAACCAAATTTTCTTGGAACATTTTGCGTTGGTGCCTCTTGAGTGCTTCTATTTCAGTCATAACGCCCTCATCTTCTTCCTCGTAACATAAAATCATATCGATCTTCCGTCGTCCATCGCGAAACATCAAGGACTCTGGATCAAGGCCCTGTTGAAAAGAAAAGTGCGGTTGGGTAATGCCGGGAATATAACTGGAGCGACTAGTAGACTAGGACTAGTAGATCCAGGCTCCCTAGGACTAGTGAAAGAGCTTTCTTTACCATTCCAAAGTATCAAATTATATAGGTAAAAATAAAAAATGGTTAGAATATGCTGGTATACTGAACACGGTTTAATGAAATTTCTATTGATATCTCCAACATTCTTCTATCTGGAAAAGTTTTTCAGCAACTTTACACATATGTGGCTCTAACGGAATAACTTTTGAAGGGTGCAGCATCCGTCGTTCAAGCGATTGCCATGAGGTGACGATTCGATTGGCCAAAAACCCAAAACGAAAATGTTCAAACCGGGTGTAAGGTTAAGTTTTCCGTTGTGATTAGCTCTATGTTCAATGCTCAGTCTGTACAACTTTGATTTAAAAACGGTGTAAAAGTCTTTTAAAAATAAAACATGCTATATTATTTTGTAAGAGACCCCAATTGCATCCTACTGTTGGCTTTAATAATGAATAAAAAATCATTATCAAACTGGAAAACTAGGAAAATTTAAATTCCTTGAAATTACATTAAAATAAGCTTTTCCTTTTACAGATAGGCCTATTTCGTCGGCGACTTAAAGACTTATTCAGTGTCGAGTGCTCAAAACTATCTCTAGCTTGAAAATTGCTTCTGTTCTTATTGTTTTTTTTAAAGTGATCAAGAGAAGTGTATATTTAAATTGTCTTAGTTTCCTGATCGTTCTAGTGCTTGCGTAATAGTGTTTATTTTAGAAGTGTTTTTTTGATTGAAGCATTGCCAAACTTTGTGAGTCGACAATTTATAATGCTAGTACAAACCAGTACAAATCGGCAAATTCAAATAACTAATTTACTGGATGCCGTGTGAATTCAGCGTATCAAAACGAAATATGCTGCCAAACCATCCCGTTCGTCGAACATTCCAGTGATTTCTCGTGAAAAGATGTTCTCTACTTTCAATAAAACGAGTATCACGTCATATTCCTTCCTATTTTGCCGGGGTCGGGCTTGCCTTGAAGAAAACTAGGCACAGTATCGATCTCCAAGGGTGAAAAGAAGTTCACTCCGTCAGACTCGTTTCGCGTGACCTTCTCTGGTTCAGCCCTCCCTCAATACGTCGAGTTGGGAAAACTTCGACTACCTGTGCGGTTGTTTGTACCACGGGTAATGACCTGCCAAAAATGCCAGCAGATGGGACATACGACCTCCCACTGCGGCAATAAGGCACGCTGCTCAAATTGCGGGGAGAAACATGAGGATGGTGCCTGCGCAGACAGCACACCAAAATGCGCTTTCTGCAAGGGTACTCCTCCTCATGCTCTCTCGTCATACCCGGCGTACAAACAACGCGGGAAACAATGAGAACGCTCGCTAAAACAGCGTTCCAGGCAATCTTTCGCCGAAATGGTGAAAAAAGCCTCCCCATCACCCAATGTGAATACGAATCCCTTTGCTCCTCTGTCAGATGACGAGTCTGACTTTGACTTGGTTGAAGAGGGAACATCATTCAGCTATCCGGAAGGCGCTTAATGAAAGCGAAGACGCGTTCGCCCACGGAAAGTTGCTGAGACGGAGCCCAAAACCAGCTTGCCCATTTAAAAAAAAGGTGGAAAAAGGGAAAATCCTAGTCCTCCTGGTTACCGCAGTAGTAACTACTCCCAGGACTTTCCATCTCTTCCGGGGACATCAAAAACCCCTAGCGCCCCGATTTTAAGAACAGAAGTTCCTTCTCCATCAGGACTGTTCTAATTTGATGATATTGTTCAAAGTATCTTCAAGTTCCTCGAAATTTCTGACCCTCTTAAAAGCATTGTTCTGGAAAACGTTTTTGAAGCAATTGACAATCAACTGGCCCCTCCTTGCAGCAATCATTTCCTTCGATGGATAATTTTCCAAATGAGGTCGGGGATTTGATCACTGTTCTACAGTGGAATTGTCGAAGTTTGATTCCTAAATTGGATTCATTTAAATTTTTGGCTCACACTACCGGTTGTGATGCATTCGCTCTTTGTGAAACATGGCTCTCTTCCGAAATCGATCTTCATTTTCACGATTTCAATATAATTCGTCTTGATCTTGAGGATTCACGTGGATGAGGAGTACTTTTGGGGATCAAAAAGTGCTACTTCTTCTATAGAGTGAATTTTCCTCCTATTCCAGGTATTGAAGTTGTCGCATGTCAGGCTGTTATTAAAAATAAAAGCCTTTGCATTGCTTCTGTTTATATTCCTCCTAGAGCCTCAAAAAACCAAAAACAACTTTCAGATATTTGTTCGGTCCTTCCAGCTCCACGGTTGGTCATGGGAGATTTTAACTCTCACGGTACAGGCTGGGGAGAACTTTACGACGACTACCGGTCTTCCTTGATATATGGCCTCTGTGACAACTTCAATATGACAGTTCTTAACAATGGAGAAGTAACACGTTTGGCTGGTACATCCTCAGTTGGCAGTAGATTAGACCTCACACTTTGTTCGAATTCATTATCGTTGAATTGCACATGGAATGTGATTCAAGATCCCCACGGTGGATCATTTGCCCATAAAAATGTTGGTTGCCACCGGGTTCAATCCGTCGAAATCTGTCAACGTCACGTATGATCTTACCCGTCACATCGATTGGACAAAGTTTAGGACAGCAGTAGATGAAGCCGTAACGACGGTAGAAAGGCTTTCGCCGCTGAAAGAATATAACTTCCTCTCCAACCTGATCTTAGACAGCGCGCTTCAAGCTCATACACGACCAGTTCCAGGAACGTCATTTCGCAGGAAACCTCCTTCTCCATGGTGGGATCAGTTAAAGTTTTCCGTAGACGTGGAACACCTGAGCACTTCGAAGTATACACGGCTCTCGAACGCGAACTTAAGAGCCTCATCAAGGCCAAGAAACGTGGATACTGGCGAAGATTCGTGGACGGGCTATCGCGCGAGACGTCGATGAGTACTCTTTGGAACACGGCGCGAAGGTTGCGTAACTGAACTACGAACAACGAGAGCGAGGAGTACTCGGACCAATGGATCCTCAAGTTCGCGCGAAAACTTAGTTCAGATTCTGTACCGGCACGGATGATTCCTCGCGAAACCGAGAATTCGATAGATGAGATCAGCCAACCTTTTTCAATTATAGAACTCTCTCTCGCGCTCCTGTCGTGTGGCAATACGGCTCCAGGAGCTGATAGGATTAAGTTCAACTTGCTTAAGAACCTCCCAGACGTCGCGAAGAGACGCATGTTGCACTTGTTTAATCAGTTTCTGGAGCTCAACATTGTACTGGATTATTGGAGGCGGGTGAGAGTTATTGCCATTCAAAAACCTGGTAAGCCCGCGTCCGACTACAACTCCTATCGACCCATCGCGATGTTATCTTGTATTCGAAAGTTGTTGGAGAAAATGATCCTCTTCCGTCTGGACAAATGGGTTGAGACGAATAACCTGCTTTCAGATACTCAATATGGTTTCCGTAGAGGTAAGGGAACGAACGACTGTCTGACGTTGCTTTCCACAGATATTCAGTTAGCTTTTGCTAAAAAAAGAGCAAATGGCTTCTGTATTCTTGGATATAAAGGGGGCTTTTGATTCAGTATCTGTTGAAGTTCTTTCAGATAAACTCCACGCTTGTGGCTTTTCTCCATTAATGAATCATTTTTTGTACAATTTGCTGTCAGAGAAACATATGAGCTTTTCTCATGGAACCTCCACAGCTTCACGATTTAGCTACATGGGTCTTCCCCAGGGATCATGTTTAAGCCCCATTTTGTATAATTTTTATGTCAAAGACATTGACGGTTGTCGAAATGATGACTGTTCGTTGAGACAACTTGCAGATGACGGCGTGGTGCCTGTCACGGGACCCAATTGGGTCGATCTGCAAGGATCCTTACAGGATACCTTAGACAATTTGTCTACTTGGGCTCTCGAGCTAGGTATCGAATTCTCTACGGAGAAAACTGAGTTTGTCGTTTTTTCTAGGAAGCATAACCCAGCACAACCGAAGCTTCAAATTTGGGGTAAGCCGATAACTCATTCTATGTCATTTAAATATCTTGGGGTCTGGTTCGATTCAAATTCCACCTGGAGATCCCATATTGAGTATGTGAAGCAAAAATGCCAGCCAAGGATCAACTATCTCTGCACAATTACCGGAATCTGGTGGGGAGCTCATCCACAAGATCTTCTAACGTTGTACCGATTTTGTCGGTTATGGAATACGGTAGTTTTTGTTTTCAGTCAGCGGCTCGGTCGCACATCATCAAACTGGAACGTTTTCAGTATCGGTGTCTTCGTATCGCGTTAGATTGCATGCACTCGACTCACACTATGAATCTTGAAGTGCTGGCTGGCATGTTGGAATATTTAATGAAATTTATATGTTGGAATATTTAATGAAATTTATAGCGCCAATCGTAAACTTCATGCTCCTTGTTCCGTATATGTCGCTGAATTAGCGGCAATACACTTTACGCTAGAAATTGTTGCCTCATTAACACCGGATCAGTACTTCATTTTCACGGATAGTCTCAGTTCTATAGAGGCTATTCGCTCCTTGAGGCCGGTAAAGCACTCCTCGTATTTTCTCATGAAAATACAGGAGCTTCTAAGTGCTTTATCTTCGCGTTATTTTATCATCACCTTTGTATGGGTCCCATCTCATTGTTCTATTCCGGGCAATGAGAAAGCGGACTTGTCTTCAAAGGTTGGCGCAATGGAAGGCGATATTTATGATCGACAAATCGCCTTCAACGAATTTTTTCCTATTTTTCGTCAACAGTCACTCGTCAGCTGGCAGTATAAATAGAGTAAAGGAGATTTAGGGCAAGGGCAACATTCTATCACTCCTAAGGTGTCTGAGAAATGTTGGTTCAGGGGATTGGATGTGGGTCGCGACTTCATTCGTGTGATGTTTCGCCTCATGTCCAATCATTATTCTTTGAACGCTCATTTGTTCCGTGTTGGGCTGGGAGACAGCAATTTCTGTGAATGCGGACAAGGTTACCGTGAGCAGATCATATTTGGTCATGTACTGAGCATCGTGGAGTCAGATCTGAGCTTTACGATTCCCTTCGGGCTCGAGGTAGACAACCCAACGTACCGGTTCGAGACATATTGGCTTTACGCGATCTGGAATTCTTGAAAAATATACACGTGTTTTTGATTAATATTAGCATTAGATTGTAGTTTGATTAACCTTTGTGTTTATTTTTAATTATTTTTGTTTAGTTTAAATAATTTGGGTTCATTAAAAATAATTTTGGTTTTTTTATCGAAAATAAAAGTTGCATAGTTTTAAGTTGACGATTTAGAGTTGAAAATATGTGTGTTATGTAAACCATACTTTAAACATCCCGCCCATTTTTCTTTCCAGTAAATTGTTCTCCAATTAACCTCGAGATGACCGCGAGTAATCGGTTCTTCCCCACTAACATTAGGATTAAGATAACTGATGTATATATGATGTATATAAATACGAAAATTTGGCTCTGTAAAGTTGATTCGATTGAGCCTGTACAAATATATAAACATGTTAAAAATAAATAAATATGTATCTTATAATTGTGAATATTTATTATTTCAAGCAATTTTTCGTAAGTAATTTTAACACAGACCAGTACAAATTAATTCTGGGTTGAAGTTTAAGTAGGGGAAATCAATTATAACCTTACTATTTCTAGAATAAGTCTGAATTTTGCAATGTTTTGTTCTTCAATGTTTGGACCTATCGATATGATATAATAGTATTTACTATGTTGTAAAAAATTACAATTATATTTAATGCGGTAACTTTATCTTTGTTACCCCAGATCTTTCAATGAAAGACCGAAGGCCACCTGGCGTATTGGTTAACATCGATACCTTTCACGCCAGAGTCACGAGTTCAAACCTCACACCTGGACCAGTCGCAACAAATTACGAAAAAGGTGTTTAAGTGACTACGTTACAAACTAGCCTGCGGCTGAAAATCAAGACATAATAGTGACTATTTTTAATTTAATATGAGAATGATTTGTCATGAATTTATAAGAACAATCTTTCTTCGCCCTGAAAGACATCACTGAAAGACAATAGTGGAAATATATAATTAGAAGTTCTACGTCAACATCTCGTGCAAACCCAAAAACTATTTTCTTGTCGTGTATGTCTGTATGGGTGATAGTTTTTTTTATTTTTTATTTTTATTTACGAGTGTGATAGTGTTTATGTGTGAAATGTGTGTTTATCTGTGCATTGGCATATTACCAATTGAGTTAAATAATTCACAATTTAATTGATTGTTCTCAACGAACCTACTTTTCCAGCACATTTTCAAATTAGTTTTTTGACACTAAATTATATATTTTATAAAAGCCTTGAAACTTGTAATGCCAGTGATAATAAATGAAATTGAATGAATTCTTTGTTGTATAATTGTTAAATGATATGCATAAAATGGATACTCGATTAATGTACTTAGTCCACCCTACAGATCAATTCAACCCGAAATTACGGTATTTCAAGGCTACGAAACATCCACTGACCATGCCATTTAGCCATTTAGCTACACAAGTAAATTGATTGGCGAATAAGTATTGTGACATACCTCCTTATCTTGCTTACTGGATCTCCGGGTGTCATCTGATTGTTGGGATGTTCGCCGTCTATTGTTAGTTGTGGTTTTGTCGATGTTATTACGCGGGAATGTTTCTGCCTTGACTGGAGAGCTTCCTCCGAGCAATTTGGACGATGATCGGCGTCTTTCGTTTGCCATACTGAGCTGCGAGCTCGAGTTGAAGCTATTGTTAATTTCCGAAGCAATGTTGGATGTGTCCATGGGTGTTCCTGGTATGTTTTCGCTGTTTGTTATTTTGGGACCAAATATTTTGCTGTAGAGATCGGGACTGAGGTTGATTATATAATAATTTGGAAAGGTTGAAGAACAGCCAATTAGATGTGAAAGTGAAGTATAGAGTGTAGATTGAATTTGAAGATGCGAATTTTATGCACGTAATTGTAGTTATTATTTCCATGGGAGTGTTTTTTAAATACCTAACTTCCGCGTTCAACAGGTCTTAAACCTGAATTCGTTTGATCGAACTTAATGTTTAAATTTTGAATCTCCCATCACAACCACTGTTACATGCTAGAAACACAATTGGCGTTGACGAGTGTGAAAATGTTGTTTTCGGTTCTTCGCGATAAAGTGAAGGTGAGGATACATAATTTTTAAATGAAAAGCGACAAAGTTTCCCGGCACATTGACAGCCTTCAACGCCAATAGTCACAGCCAAAATTTGTATAAATCCTTAACTAACCTTCGGTTTTGATCATCGTTCATCTGCATCTGATCTAAAGCTTTGTCCTGTGCTTCGAGCCACTTTTCCACGGGACTTTTCAGGAGGGGACTTTCCATAATATCGTCCAGCGTGGACAGTGATTTTCCATTGGATACATCCAGTCTGGCGGTGTCGGTTTCATTCATTGAGTCAAATGAGCCACCATGGTAACCGGAAGTTGTAACATCAGCCACGTGGTGATTGCTATCGTTCGATTGATAAACTGACGCCGTGGAAACAGTTCCATGTGTGTCGAGCTCACCGGTAATGTTTGTGCTGTTGGTCCTGGTCACATTAAATTTGTTGCAGCTACTGTTGCCATTGGTGTTACTACTGTTGTCACTGTTGTTGTAATTCGTGTATGGGCCCATCCCACCATTTATGCCAATGATGGGACCAGTGCAGCCCGGAGAGTTATTAATAGCATGAATGTTGTCGGTACTGTGTCGCATAAATAATTGATTCTGTTCACTTTGTTGATTTATCTAGAGCGTAGGAAACAAAAAGTAGAAAGCCATTATGCAATGTAGATTGTTGTAAATCATAGGTACAGTAACTCGAACAATCAATGGAAACTAATGATCGTAGTCGATCCGGGGAAATTATTACCACTTTGACGTTATGGTGGGTGAATCTAAAAATACATTTTACTTCCAGTATTTTTTTTTCGAGTGCGAGAGGAGGGCCATGGATTAGATTTTCAATCAAATAACTACAATTGTGTGATCTTATGTGTGTATCGAGCTATATTTGATACGACTCATTGGGTACTCCAGGACGTGCTGTATTTAAACTTGTATTTTATTTTTAAAACCCGCATTAATCCACCGATGGTGAGACTGAAACCTTCTTACACTTCACCAGAACTACGAACTCAAATGTGGCCAATATGGTACTGGATACATATTTTCATCAGAAATTCCAAGAAGATCCAGGAATATCGATATGTCATACATTCAGTTTATAACATGAAGCATTTGTCAATCCTGAACATATTGTTTATCGAAGTGATTAAAATATTGAGATTAAAAGTATTTAACGACCTCCTATATAAAAGAAGAAATTACATAAATATTAGAAATTCCGTATTTTAGCCCACAGAATAAATCATAAGACAATCCTAAGCGTCAATTTTGAATATCAATATTGATTCAAGATGCTTAATAAGTACATGTCCGTTGAAAATTGTGTAGTCACATTAAATGGAGATTTTGTGTAATTTTCGAATATACTCGTTGCAGTTGAAAACCAGACCACTCGAGCCAATCGATGCTGCTCTAATTCTATAGAGTCGCATAGTGTGGCTAGTCCACTGTATGTGCTATACAACGCAACAGATGTGGAACAATAGAATACAAGGGGCATCGATTGGGGTGAGTTGTCTTGTTTGGTTTTGAACTGCAACGAGTATATTTTCATCTCACAATTATGTGCTCTCAGGTATTGTTTTGGTCATATCTCCATGAAGGATTATCCAACCATAATGAAACTTTGACCAGTTATTCGAAGATTTTATAACTTTAATTTGGCGCTAACAAAACTAAAATCGGTACAAAAATAGTTCAGTATGTAATCGGAGACTAAACTGTTTGATTACTATTATAATAGGCCGTCAAGTACTGTTTCGTTAATATCTTCGTAATGAAATGTCCGAATGAAAAACAAATCAATAGCGTTCTATGAGAATGTTGTAGCTATTATTTGTCGTCAACAGAACTGAAATCGGTTCTCAAATGACTGAGAAACCTTTGTGCCATTATTTGTAACACACACACACACACGCACACACACACATACACACACACATACACACACACATACACACACAAACACATACACACACATCCACACACACACACACACACACACACACACACACACACACACACACACACACACACACACGCGCGCACACATACACACACACATCCAAACACACGCACACATACACACACATACATACACACAAACACATACACACACATCCACACACAGACACACACGCACACACACACATCCGAGGGGGTGTGAAAGTAGTTCGCCTCCCCGCGGTGCACCCTGGAAACGTTAAGCTCCCCTTAACGGCTAAACGAACTACAACGGAGGAAGTGCCATACGGCGCAGGATTCGGCAGGAGGTCGTAAGCGGTCGTGACATGGGGAACAGGGACGATCCTGGGCTGCACTCCCAGACGTTCCAACCCCGGTCCTGGCCCTGGCTTTCTCGATCGGAGGAGGGACCATACGACGCGAGGTTCGGCAGGTACCGTAAGCGGTCGGGTAGGGAGATCGCGGACGATCTAGACTGATCACAGACGTCCCGAACCTTGCTTGGATCCAGGAGCATCTCGATCGAATCAGCGTCAGGTCGGCGAAGCTAACTACTAAAGACCTATGTAGTTAGCCATAGTGGGTGCGTAAAGCACACTAGCCCCCTCCCTGAAGTAATACCGAAAGGTGGTTCCGGGGAGGGCCGGGGCTCGAGGCACGGGTGGGTTTATAGTGGGTCGAGAAGTTGGCACCCTCATCCCCACACCCTGAGTTCTTCAGGAGTCTGTTTGCAGATTTTCCATCCCGTCAAAAAAAAAAAAAACACACACACATCCACACACACACACACACACACACACACACACACACACACACACACACACACACACACACACACACACACACACACACACACACACACACACATGTGCTCAGTTCGTCGAGCTGAGTCGAATGGTATATGACACTCGGCCCTCTGGCCCTCTGGTCAAGTCAAGTTATCAAGCGCTCTTAATACCCTTCTATTGGTTTAAGAAAGCTAAAAAGTGTAATAACATTGCAAAGTTGAATTCATCATGAAAATGCTGTCATTAAACATCCTTCAAACCACTGGTTTGGTAAAGCGAACATAAGAGTAACCATTTAAAAACAGCAAGAAAGTTTCCTCAAATATTGATAGTTTGGAATCTTCAAAGATATGCCAGTATTATTCAGAATAGTACTAATTCATGAACACAAGATAGTTATTTACAAGTGTGGGTCTAACGTGAATAAATAGATGTCAAATGTCAACCGATTTTCTATGTAGCCCAAAGACAAAATGTATTTGGCCCCTGCTACAGGTTTCCCCGGGAACATTCTGGTGGCCCCGGGAGTGGCCAGTGTGTCTAAATGTCCATTTTAAGCTTAAGGAAATGAAAAAAGAAGAAGAAAGAGATGTCGCTCGGCATGTTTTGGATGAAAGAAAGATCTGGCCACGTCCAGAACCATCCAGAAGGAATGCCATATCATTTTTGAGTTCAATGTATCATTCGCTTGGAAAATGCTACCGCTTTTTGCGTAGAGAAAAATATTTTTAAACGGCATTCTGTACACAATTTCACCAGAAAATCGACATGTGAAACGTCACTTCCTTCTTCTTCTTCTTAGCGTTTTAAAAGCTTATTGCTTTCGCATTGCTTGCTTGCTCTTAACAGAGTGTTCTAAATGCACTTTCACAGTTATTAATTGAGCACTTTCGTTATCAGGTACCTCTTTTTGACGACGACAATGTCTCATCGATGTCTCGGAGAAGTTCCGGAAGAAGAAGGTCGACAAATTTCTCAAGAAGTTTTGAAGTATAGTTCCTACGATATGAAGTCTACCATTTTGTACACTACCGGAGCAATGAATGCGGAAATCTATCGATCTGAGTGTCTGCAGAAGAGGTTGCTGCCCTTATATCAGTTATGCCCTTATAGTTTTCCTCCTCTGTTTTTGGCTGGAATTAGCGTCGGCGCATTACCCTAGCACAACTTTCAATTGCCTCACGAAAAAGGGTATAGTTTTCGTTGAGAAAGACATCAATCCGCCAAATTGCTCTCAGTTTCGGCTCATCGAACGCTATTACGCGATTGTGATGAAAGTCTTCAAAAAGGCTGGTAAAGCAGCTGAGAATTTGCAGGTTTTTTTTGGGCTAGAGCGTTCAAAAATGTAATGAAACACTTGTCCTGAACTTGATGAAAAGTGTTCGATCAAAAATTTGCAAATTCTTGAAATAAAAATGTTTACTTTCTTCTTATTTTCAAAATTTTCAAGTTCAATCCTATACAATAAAAAATCATCCATTTGTTTGGATAAAGCTTAATTTTTTATATGTTTTGAAAGAAAAATATGTGGATAACTTATTTCCGATACAGTTCTTAAGGCCATAGTTAGTTACATAGGAAATGATTTGTCCCTAAAATTGGGTCTACGGTTTTCTTGTGAAATCAGTGTTCATGTTCCTATGCGAATAGGTTATTTATTTCACGTGACTATTTTCTGTCAAAAAATAAGGTCATTTGAAGATCTTCAAAATAATTTGTTCATCTTAACCAGTGAAGCTGGTGATGGCTAAAAAGGTAAGGAAAATAAAAATATTACTCAAGTATATACTTATTAATTGATGAATAATATCTCAACTGCTTCTAAACAAATCGATCATCAAAAAGGATTCAAATTGCTAGCTTTCTATAGTTATAAAATCTCAACCTAGACACAATGTTTATACCCCATTTTAAAGGTTATGATTTAAAAAATGCATTGGTGGTAGAAAAACCTGGTTCCAATAACATTGGTTACCGGGAATCTTCTACAAAGGGAAGGATGTTTTGATTTCGATGTGTAAGCAGAATTGCATACATACAATTCCAGACTAGATGTAGAGTTAGAGAGTTGCCGTTCTGGACAAAGTTTCTCGGTATGTCATTTGTCGTCTTTTGGAATCATCATATTAGGTTCAGATCATACCGCAGAGATGGCGCTGAAGTCTATCTTTGCCAAATGAAGTTCTAGAGAATTGCCGTCGTGGGCAAAGTTTGTTAGTTTGTCATTTGTCGTCTTTTGACATTATCATGTTTGTTTCAGGTAGTGCCACAGAGATGGCGCTGAACACCTGATTTACGCACTGACACGATAAGTTAAGTTAATGATACTATCAAACAGCTTAAGTATAGGAAGGTAGCTAGGAACAATGATATCTGAAAAGGATTTAGGATACTGGACAGCTGTCGGAGGAGTAGAAAGATGAAGCTTTATTACCAATCTACAAACAAGTGACACGTTTGAATGTGAAAACTACCGAGCAATCACTAATGTGACATATTGTGTGTTCCCTATAACAATAACAACAGAAATACAAAATGGAAGAAGAAAGACGAAAAATAATTGTACGCAATAATTTGTTAAACCAATCGTGGCCTGGGCCAAAACTTGCTAAAGCGTTGGGTTTTCCCCGAAACTCTTCTCTCTCTTCTCTGAAAAAGTACAGAGAAACTTTGCCTCGAAGCAAGCGTCGGGCGGGTACTGTCAACCGTCAACTGTGGCACAAAGTCATCAAGAACATTAAGGCAAATCTAAACATCTCAGACCACGATTTGTTCAAAAAGTTTCGCGCCGCACGCAGTACTGTGCAACGGATTCGTCTCCGGGAAGGTCATACCGTGCCTGTAGACAATCAAATAGGGATCAAACGCAGAACAATGTGGCCCAAATCCATGCCAGAAAACTGTATGATCAGTTGTTGACGAAATTCAATGGCTGTCTCGTCATGGATGATGAAACCTATGTAATGGCCCAATTCCAACAGCTACCGGGAAAAAAAATAAACTTGGCTACGGCTCGGGGAGATGTTCCTGCCAAACTCAAGTTTTGTTTGCAGTTAAATTTGCACGTAGGTACATGATTTGGCGAATATTGCCATCCATCAGATCCAACAGTGAACCTGTCATGTTTTGGCCAGATCTTGCAAGTTGTCATTACAGTAAAACAATGCTACAGTGGTATGGAACCAACGGGATTCAGTTTATACCAAAAGAACTCAACCCCCCAAACTGTCCCCAGCTCAGACCAATAGAGAGATTTTGGGCTATTATGATGAGGATACAAAAGGCATCAGCAAAATTGAGACCCAAGTGGAATAAGATTGCCAAAACGATGCACAGTGGGAAAAAAGAGGCCGAAGCGCAAAAGAATTCTATATCTCAGCTCGGAGTGGAAAGATTTCTGTAAATGCTAACTTAACTTGAAGGAAAATTTCTAAGGAATCAAATGGACGTAGTCTCATTGGCCGCACGGAACTGCTTGGGGAGCAAATGAGCTCATTTAACCCTGGTTCCTCTAATATGTACTTGTTGTTCAGACACTTCTTTGCTCGGTGTTACACAAGATAAACAAAATGATGCTAGTCCTATGTAAAATTTCTAGGAAAATCCATTGATGTAGTTTGTGCGGTAAAGCTCTGTGAATGAAGATAAGGCTGATTTTACCCTGATTCCCCTAATATTGTTGTGTTTTTCATAAATTTCTTTGCTCGATGTGATTAAAGAACAACAAAATATAGCTAGCTTCATGAAAATTTTTCTGGAGAATCGACTAGAGTTACCGTCCAAACACAATGATATCGGAAACGGAACGCAAAACGGCAATTTTGACAGTTGCTGAAAATAACTTCGATATGTCCAATTAGAATCGGCTTGGATCTAGCTTGTTTTCTTTCCGACAAGCAGACATACTCAGACCGGGCTTTGCCGTTGCCGTTATCATTGTGTTTGGGCCATTAGTTTTGTTCACCGCACGACTTTGTGAATGAAGATATGGCTGATTTTACCCTGATTCCCCTAATATTTTCATGTTTTTCTCAATATTCTTTGCTCGATAAGACTCAAGATCAATAAAATAAAGCTATTTCTTTGTAAACTTGTCTGAAGATTCGATTAAAATTGGTTTCATTTACCGCACGGCTCTGTGAACGTAGATATGGCTGCTTTTAAACTGATTCCTCTGATAGTTTTGTGTTTATCATAAGTTCTTTGGTCGGAGCAACTCAAGATCTACAAATCAAAGCTAGTTCTTTGAAAAATTTGCTGAGAAATCGATTGAAATTGGTTTCGTTTACCTCACAGCTCTGTTAACAAAGATATGGACGATTTTACCCCGATTCCCCTAATATTAATGAGTTATTCAGAGAACACCGAACAAAAAAATTCTAAAAAAAAAAGAAAATGTTAGGGGAATCGGGTACGCAGGGCTACGTTCACAGAGCCTTGAGGTAAATGAAACCAATTTCAATTGATTCAACAAATTTTACAAAGATTTTACTATTAGAAATAGCATTATTTTGTTGATCTTAGTGATACCGAGCAATGAAAATTGTGAAAAATATGAAAATATTAGAGGAATCAGGGTAAAATCAGCCATATCATCATTCACAGAGCCGTGTGGTAAACAAAACTAACTCCAATCGATTTTATTGAAAATTTCACATGGGACTAGTCATATTTTTTTGTTCTTTAATCACATCGAGCAAAGAAATTTCTGAAAAACACAACAATATTAGGGTAATCAGGGTAAAATCAGCCATATCTTCATTCACAGAGCCGTGCGGTAAACGAAACCTACTTCAATGGATTTTCCTGGAAATTTTACATAGGACTAGCATCATTTTGTTGATCTTGAGTAACACCGAGCAAAGAAATGTCTGAACAACAAGGAAATATTAGGGGAACCAGGGCAAAATGAGCTCATTTGCTCCCCAGGCAGTTCCGTGCGGCCAACGAGACTACGTTCATTCGATTTTTTAGAAATTTTCCTTCAAGTTAAGGTAACATTTACAGAAATCGTTTCACTCCGGGCTGAGATATAAATTTTTTTCGCGTTTCGGACAATTTTTTCCCACTGTGCGATGGATGAGAATAATGTTTGCCGGTTGATGAAACGTATTCCGGGAAAAGTCCGCACTTTTCTTCGGAATCGAGATATTTTTTTTTTGTATTTCTCCTCTAAAGTTCCCATAAAGTCGAACATTTTAGTTAAAACAGAATACTATTTTGTTAATGTATATCCCAAATAAGCGCAATAGTCTACACGGTGTTCAATAAGTTCGGATACACTTTCAAAATTTGTTAAAAAAATGAAAACATGTTTTTTTATTTTTTGGATTTATGTTATTGAAAGCTATGTTTACAAGGAACGTTTACAACATTTCTCTTGGAATGACCCCCCCTTTGTACTCCTTAACGAGCTTCAAACGTTTCTCGAACGCGTCGCAGGCGGCACGCACGGACTGCATGGGCATTTCGTCCCAGATTTTGAGAATTACCGTCTTGAAATGATCCAAACTGCTGACCTTGTATTCGTTCAGCTTCGCCATCATATAGGACCAAACAAAAAAGTCGAGAGGATTCAAGTCCGGGGAGCTGGGAGGCCACAAAGTTTTGTCCAGAAAGTCGGTTAAATTGTCCCGACACCAGGCTTGAACCACATTTGCCGTATGGGCTGGTGCACCGTCCTGCTGGAACACGTAGTGCTCATCGCCGTAGAGGCTTCGGAGACTGGGGGCAACAACCTTTTCCAAAACCTCAGTTTTGTAGTACGCCGCGTTGATTTTGACGTTTTTTCAATAAACACCAAGGGTAGCTTACCACGTTTGCATACTGCCCCCAAACCATCACCGACGCGGCACTTTGGAACCGAGGGATGTTTATATTGGATGCAGGAATGCTGTCCTCGATGGCGCCCACACCCGGTCATTTTGCACATTGTGCGGCTGCTGCAGCACGAACAGTTTCTCGTCCGAAAAACAAACTCCTGACCAGTGTGCCGAGAGAGGATCCTCTTAGCTCGATCCAACCGCTTTTTGCTGGTAGCCTCCGAAACGCCATGGACCTTACGTTTTTTGTAAGGCCTGAAACCAAGGTCCTTGGTGAGTATGGTGTGAGCGGTTCCAATGGAAACGTTGAGATCTGCAGCCGTTTTCCGGATTGAGCGGTTCTTTTTGCGCCGAATTCGCTCCCTCACGATCTTGATGACCCGTGGCGTCCTCGCTGAACGCGGCCGACCGGATCTCGCACGGTCATTGGTCGAGGACGTCTCCCGGTATCGCCTGATGGTCGTGTAGACAAAGTTCCGCTTGACCCCATGCGATTTCAGCAGCCGGAATATATCGCCGGGTCGCTCACCGTTCAAAAAACGCTTAATTACGAAGTCCCGATACTCTTTCATCGCGCGTAACAAACGAACAACAACTAACAGAATGTCAACACCGCGCACATTCGGTAGCATATGAATGAAGCTAAAGCTGACACCAATACCAATGCAGAATATGTACATGGCGCATACCTACGCAATGATGATTTGTATTCGAACTTATTGAACACCGTGTATGCTCCAATTCTAGCTGGGCCACTCCTCACGTCGTGCGTACGTACTTTTCAATGTTGGGTACGATTTTAAAAAAAATCGAGCCAATTGATCTGTTTTGCTGACAACTTGGACAATGTCGGAAGGATGTTCTAGGCGATTTTTGTTCGTAAAAGGTTGGATTAAGGGTGGGTACGAGCAAGACTAACCCAAGTAACCACTTATATTAACCTGAAGCGGGCCTTTTCTGAGAAACTGTACAGTGTGTCACTCCATGGCGAACTCAGAATTCTGAGAATCGGTCAAACCTAAAGACTACATCCTTTCAAGTAAAGGAATATTTTGTTAGAATCTCGGACAACAGCCGAAACAAAACATAGAGACGAGCAGCGGTTAGATCAAGTGTAGATCTTGGAAGTATGAGTCGCTCGAAACAGTGGAGACAAGAAGTCCTCATCCGAGTTTCCCGGCGAAATATTGGAACGCAGGTACGGTTTTAATAGGACATTGGGCCAGCAGAAGTAAGCATGCAATGAAATATATCACTTCGCGTTAGGATTTTTTTTAACTAGGTATAAATTTCACTCAAAATTAAAAATAATCCACTGTTTATGTTGTGTTTAACCAAGTTGCAAAGATTGAGATAACCTTCTCTTTTCCTTTAATACAAAAAAACTCCTAAAAATGTTGGGTTTTGCATTTATAGCTTACCACATTTTCTTGTTGTGACCCGTCTATTCTCACCTTGTTATGATCGCTGATACATCGACCACCCGGTATAAAAGAATGTGAATCTTGGCTAAATCTTCTATTCGCTTTCACGGGACTCGAATGTGTTGTTCTCGGTTGCTTTTGGCTTGATCCAATAAATGGTGAACTGGTTCGTTGTTCATGATCGATAAAATTTGGCAGAATTACATTGAGCGAGCTTTGATATAATAAACTTTCCGGCAAGCTACCATTCCGGCTTGGTTTCACATCGTTAGACCACTTCTCGTCGGGTGATATGGTAGTGCTTGAAGTTGGAACACTTTCACCGTCTAGACTGGAAGTTATTTTTACTCGAACAAAACAATTTTCTGATTCACTAGCACTACTATTTCTGGGAGGTTCTTGGTTTGCGTCATTCATTATATTATGATAACTATCCTGCAAACTTTTATGCACATATAGGGCACTTATTCTTGTATTCCAATTGCTTTATTATCCAGCACCAAGTACTTTGACTGTAGTATTGCAAATCGAATCGGTAGCACAACTTCACGATATCGCTATTACCGTATTTAAAATTTATTCATATCGATCGCATTTTCATAGCTTTCACGGTTTCTTCATATATGCAATTTTATTTCTTCGCTTCATGGCTTGCAGTGGAGCGTACATCAAACATGTGGCACAATCGAGGTCTCTCTCATAAAAACATTGAAATTGCCTGCTGAAACTTGTGCCGTACTCGTTCTGTAATTACTACTAGGACGACACTATAATCTCACGCTTCACCAGGCAATGTGGGTGGAGGACACAATTTGTTAACTCGCTCAGAACGCAAAACTCGTAGACATTACCAACATGCTAAATGTCACATAACAATGGTGCACAGGACACCACATGATACTTCTTACGATTTTCATAGGTTATCACGTTAACTTCCTGCTGGACATGATGTATGGCATTGTATCGATTTTATTTGTTTCTAAATAAATGATGAACCGATTTTTCATCACGATTATAACCTGTAGAAGCTACCTTGTGCACATTGGTAGTTATCGAGCATGCTACAAACAAAATCACTTTGGCATTCGCCGTTGCTTTTGATACACATTGATATAATTAACCTAAATACAATTTATATGCTTCGTGGATTTAATATACTACAAACAACTGGTAACTTCTCTCAATTTATTTGTGTAATTAGCGTGGCCTCTAGGTTCCGTTTTACATCAAATAACCGATTATTTTCTAGTTTTTCGATTGTCATTGTTTCCTTCCGTTCGAACTGAGAGCCCGGAGTGGAATGATGATTGGGGATATGTGGCTATAATTCAGGACATGCGAGACTAGACAACCAACTAAATGATGTTCATACCGTAGAGTGACTTACTGATAAGAAATTATGTTTTAGTGGAGCTGCATTATTATTTCGTTTTCTTACTGCCGTGAACGGCATATCCGTAAAATGTTTGTTGTGATATCCTATTTAAATCTGACAAATACGCGATTATGGGAAGTTTGATTGAATTTTAACGATTTGGTATGACCGCTTCATCGTATTCTTCCTTTTCATATTTTTCTATCATGGGATTTCAAATTTGTGCTCATCACAATCAACTTATTGTCTGCTCTCTTTATATTTAGCTTTTTATTATCTTTTATCAGCTTAGTATCTACATTTCCACAGTTGTTCCGAATATATAAGGGAAGGTTTTCTAACACTGCCAATGAACATAAATTTTTATTTGGGTAGCCGGTTGGCCCTATCTCATTGTTAACACCCAAACGTCAAACCTAACACAACTCGCAGCAAAGTCTAATGCGTTTTTCGAAAGATGGGAAAGATTTCCCTTGAATAACGCAGTGTCATCTTGCACAAGTGGAGCACTATTCTAGGATTATCACTTGGTGAAACTGGAAATCGTTGGTGTGAAAGTGGTTCGTGTTGCGATCCAAAAGTTCGAGGAGGAGTATTTCCTTGCGGACCTGTCACACAGTGGACGAAAAAAGGACCGTCGAATCCCAAATTGGATAACAAAGTCGGACGAGCTTTTTCTAAGGCACATGACGCCTCAGTTAGCGATTTGGTCAAAAAGCTGAACACCTCGAAGTCCAGCTTTCAACGAGGCAAAGATAGATTGTAGCTGAAGACGCGAGGAAACAGTGTGACATAGTTTTCGCAAACAATAAGCACTGAATCATGATGGACGACGGGAAGTATTCGAAGTTGGACTATAAAGCATTTCCCGGATCGCAATATTACACGATTCGTGAAGATGATGATGTTGATAAGGCGGACACCTCAGTTTTCACTGAAAAAAATTGCAAAAAGGCGATGGTATGACAGGCAATTTACTTTTGCGGTAAATTTACGAAGTCGCATCGTTAATGGAGCAATGAATGCAGATATGTACGTCAATCAATGCTTGAAAAAATACTTGTTGCTGATTCAACATGATGATCCTGTAATAATCTAGCCCGACCTTGTTTCGTGTCATTACGCTAAGTTGACCATGGACGGATTATATCGAAAAACGTGATAATTGTACTTAAGCACATTAATACCCCAAATTGCCCTGAAATTTGTTCTATCGAAACATGTTGGGCAGGTTGGTTGATTTACTTATTTACACACTTAGAAAAAATCGTGTAAATTTATGACTAAAAGAATGCACATAAATGGAGCGGCCTTAATGATTTAATAATCTGTTGCATGGAAAATCACATCAACCAAATTAAATTTAGACTGTGACCCTATTGCGACACGTATCAAGTTGATGTAATATATCAAGATGATGTAAATGTTGGATAATGAAACTTATACTTGAAAGAAATTTAAAACGAAAACAAATGATAGACAAATGAATGTCCAGGATTGCTCATTTTGACCCCAGCGTTATAATCAAGGCTATTACATGTATGTGGTAGACTCTATGAAAAAAAAGATCAATTTTCCATTGTTTAGCTCTACGGGAACAATATAAAAGAAAATGGATCATAGTTTATGCCAATTTTGGTATCCAACAGCAGCTTGCTAGTGTGCAACTAATAGCCGATTTAAAAATGTACACCGGTTTGCTGTCGCAGGAAGCAAAAGAAATTTAACACGTCGATGATTGCCTAAAGTCGCAATACAACTGAAGCGCAGATGATGCGTAGAAGCGAGGAGTGGCTCATTCAGTTTACATTAATGGTCTTGTAATTTTAATGGACAATGGTGAGCAGCCTATAAAATTTCGGAAGGTTGTGTAATGTTAAGTTATTTTTATAGACTCTTATTGTTATTCATAACAGATATTTGAAATACCCTTAAAAGAACATAAAGATACAGTAGTAAACCATTACGTCGAACTAAATAGGGTGATGTTTTCAAATTGCGTGTCATGTAGTTTCCATATTATTTTAGTGTGTATGTAAGGAGTTTATCGAATAAAAGCTATCCACATCCATTTGCTTTGGACGCATGTATTTGTGAGGGTTGTTTATGCTCTGAACACTGCATGCTGTGCGTTTGACTGTCAGCTTCCTTTTGTTTACTTGTTTGTGCGGTTCAAATTCTGCGTTTTCAAAATGTCGCGTATTGAAAAGGAAGTGAAAATTAAGGTTCTGAATACATGGCTAAGTGAGAAGCGTATTACTATGCGAAAATTGGCGAAGCGGTTTGGAATTCATCATGCGAGTGTTGAAACCATCATTAATATGTTTGGGGAACACTATTCTTTGGATGAGCTACCAGGAAGAGGCAGAAAACCCGGTTCTTCCAACCCGAAACTGGAGCAGAAAGTGGTATCTCTAATCATGAAGAACTAATCAATGTTAATACGTGATTTGGCCAAAAAAGCAGGAACGAGTGTCGGAATGATCCAGCGTATCAAGAGGCAAAACCAACCGAAAACATACAAGAAGCAGAAAATCTCGAAACAAAGTGCAGAACAGAAGAAGCGAGGGCCCGGAAATTGTTTTCGCGTCTTTTGCAGCGTCCGGATGCATGCGTTTTGATGGACGATGAGACCTATGTAAAGGAGGACTCAAAAACCCTTCCAGGTCCACAATACTTTACTGACGTCGTTGGGGAGGATGTGAGCGATGCGGACAGGTCGATTCAAGTGGAGAAATTCGGTCGAAAGGCACTGGTATGGCGAGCAATATGTTCCTGTGGTTTGAAGTCCACCATTTTTTACACTACCGGAACTATAAATGCGGAAATCTATCGATCTGAGTGTCTCCAGAAGAGATTGTTGCCTTTATATAAGAAGCATAGTACACCTCCACTGTTTTGGCCTGATTTAGCGTCGGCTCACTATGCCAAAACCACTATCAATTGGCTTGCGGAAGAGGGTATAGATTTCGTTGAGAAAAATATCAATCCACCAAATTGCCTTCAGCTTCGACCCATCGAACGTTATTGAGCAATCGTGAAGAGGGTCTTCAAGAAGACTGGTTAGGCAGCTGGGAACATGCAGGAGATCAAAAAAATTTGGGCTCAAGCGTCCAAAAAATGCGATGCAACAGTTGTCCGGAACTTGATGAAGAGCATTCGATCCAAAGTTCGAAAATTCGTGAAGGAATAACTTTAATTTCATCCGGTCTTCATTATGTTCAAGTTAAACCTCGTACAATAAAGGATCAATTTTTTGTATGAATAAAATATATATCGGTTTTCAACATAATTTGAAAGAAAGTTTGTGGATAGCTTATTTTCGATACACTCCTTATTGTTAACATCACATTTTGGAAGAGGGAAATGGCCCTTTGCTTTGTTTTCTTTCGAAACCTCTCTCAAAAGGGTATAATAAAACTCTTACTCTATTGTGCAAATGTTACAAAAATGAGCCACCAAAGCCAGAAAACTATTACTGAGCCGAAATCTTGAATTTAGGATATATAAATTAATCTTCGAGTAGGCAAAGATTCTATTCGGAATCAAAATCATCAAGGTGAATTAATGTGAAATTTCCAACGTAACGTGGACTTCTAATCTGAAAAAAATATTCAAATCACACAAAATATGAAATTTCTTGTATAACGACCTAGAATGACGTTTGTAATGATTTTAATAACGAAAAATATTTTCCACCAAGAATACTGCGAACAGATTCAGGACTAAAGGATGTATATATTCAAATTGCATCATTTTCAAATGACCGTAATTTATAAACTATTGGGTATTTTCAATGGAAGTTTCGCTACATTAACATCTGGGCAATCGTTGCGAAGATGAAGTCGAAAGAACAGCAGTGGCGTAAAATAAAAAAATGCGCAAGTGCCTCGAAAATCCGGATCACTCTGACCGAGCAACGGTAACTCCGTTTTTAAATCGGTACAAAGGTGTTTTAAATCGGTACAACGAACATTTGACCATCGATCGGAAAAAAAGGTGTGGCCAAAATGAATCTCCGTAACGTGGAAAAGAATCACAGGCGTGTAGCTTTTAAGAGGAATCCAAACAGTTCATTTGGAGATGAGGCAAGGAAACTGCATTTAAATAAAACTTTCGTGCAAGATGCGCAGAAACGAGACGAACTAGACACGTCCACAGTCCATTAAACGCCGAATCGTGGTGAACGAAAGATTACGGTGGGGAAATCACGTGCACGGAAGCTCTACACCCAGCTGTTGGCCAAACCGCATTGTCTTGTTATGGATGATGAGACTCATGCACAAGCAGATTTTCGGAAACTTCCAGAGCACCTGTTCTTTACTGTTCATCATGTTCCTGTAGACGATAGGAAGCAGAAAATGTCAAAATTTGCTAACAAATACACTAAGGTGTTTTTTATACGGAGGACACGCCCCACTTTTACTCTGAAACCGTGTTAAAAAGGAATAAATAGAGTTGATAAATTCACAAGCATAGATATTTTAAACTGCTTCGATTTTAACTAGAATTAAATTGAAAGATACAAGTTTGAAAACGAGCGGAGGGTATTGATTTGTCCCTCTCCCAATACTGCTTAACATGGGTGAGAAATTATCTCCCACTGTTGGTTTTTTTTAGCCAGAAAAGCCCATAATGTGGGAATCCATAAACTCATACTGGTGGGGACCAATATTTGCACCACTCACCGTCGTTCCTCTCCGAGATCTATAAGTTATAGTACGGCGAGAAGAATAAATGTGTAAAATAGTCGGTACATGTTGAGGTGGCGGACTTGACCGGTTCGTGCCTCGACCTACCCCGCAGTGGGATGTTAGGCAAAAGATGACGTCCATGATTCGAGTACCACTGGACCCATGCCCTTTGGCTCAATTTTTCAAAACATCTGTTCGATTCCCAACCTGCCGTACACTGACGGAACTTTCAACACTTTCTCTTCATATCTTTCATTCTAGCAAAAGCATTAATGTGCACTCTTGGTGCCTCATGGTGATGAGCGAACATTTCCTTCTACATCATATCGATAAATGTTTTATTTTTTGAAATTTAATATAATTTCTTTTTGAAATTGAAAATAAAATACCGATTTCATGGCCCATGAACAAATGCTGTCCAAAGCGCATTGCATAAAATGAGGAATAATTTCTCTACTTTTGTCACTTACAGAAAGAACATGATCAGCAGGAAATTGAAGTAAATAATAACTGTTAGGAATGAAATGAAAAAGAATGAATTGAAAACTGTTGGGAAGGAAATATTTTCTTATCATCATGAGGCTTTTAGGAGTGGACACACATTTTTCTAGCATAAAGTTTCGTTAGTGTACGGCTGGCTTTGGAAATTGAATAGAAGATGTTGAAAATTGAGCAAAGGGCTGTTTGACATACTAATACAAACTAAACATTGTGTCTCATTTTTTCGAGAACAATCTTTATTTATTTCGAGTATATAATCCATATTAAAGGGTGTTTCGATCAAAATTTAGTCGACCTAATCTTGACGCATTTCCTTTTATCGTGCATTAAAAATTTTGCACACCCCTCATTTTAAAGATGTGTGCGTGTAGCATCATGCCTCTATTTTGATTTTGTTATCAAAATGTCGTCGAAGGAAGAGAAGCAACGCATCACTCTCACGCCATGTTGGCGAATTTGTTGAATGTGGCTAAATCAACTGTTTTCAACATATTAAAAGTGTTCGGTGAACGTTTGTCGACAGTCAGGAAAGCTGGATCTGGGGGAACCCAAAAGCTGGAGTCCTTTGAAGTTCAATAAATTCCCAGCAGAATGGAACGCTTTTTTGTTTGCTTCATCTCCAGTGTAATCAAATTTCAAGATTTTTAAATGATTCTTTCGCTGTTCGTTTGTGAGCAGACAGTTAGGCTTACATTATATTTGCCAGATCTAAAACGGTCAATCTTGTTTATGGGTGTTTCTCGTTATACACATAATTATTGCTCGAATATTTGCAATTTTGTTCACAGCGCAGAATTACTTGTGGAACAGAAACGTAATTGATAAAATGTCTACTAACTGTAGATAATGGATTATTTCGGCTTTTAAAGCATTGTTCAATGATTCAAAGCACTAGAAAATCACATCGAGCAGGATCTAGTGATTCAACATGAAATTAAAAAAAAACCTCTTCACCGTTTGTATCAGACCCGCTAAATTCACGTGCGCTACATTATATTTTCTTCAAACCATTCTTAACATCCAAAATAATTAACAAATTGATTGTATTCATTAACATCCATGCAGAATGAGCCAGTAAAGATAATCATCTTAAAAATCATAGTTTCAATGGAACAATACTCCACCTAAGGCATACTGAAGTTGTATTGTGTGGAAAGAGATCCTTTTAAGTACGTACGTAATTGTCCAGAATAAAATATGCATGATCCGATTGCTTTTCAGTTCTGCAACTGTTTGCGTGCGCTACCGTGGTACAACATTTGAAATGGTCCAATGTAGAGAAAACTGGCAACCAAGATACGTTAGTATCATTTACGTCACAAAATAGAACAAGTGTGGTCGGTGCTTGGCTTGAGAAGTTTAAAACATTGCTAGTCATGATGTTTTATGGTGTCATGCTCCAATTGTTTTACACATTATTTTTAGCTGAATAATTTCAAATAATGTCAAGAATAGAATCTGGTTTCATTCTTGTGAATCATTCATCAGTGAATCATCACCATAGGATGTTGAAAATAATTAGTGTTGTCAACTCCGAAAATAAGAGGTTTTATGATAGACATAAACATGATTCCTAGAGTTCATCGTAGGCCCTTAATCAATAAAAAGTACACTCAGTAGCAAAAAAAAAGCCGAGCAAAATTTTGTTAGCAAAAAACTCCATGTTCAACCTCCTGTAACTTTATCAATTATACATATTTTTAGCTGAAAATTTCACAACATTATACAAAATGTATAGACCTTATGTGGTCAAAATTTCATGTTGATAAAATTTATAGTTTTGAAGTTATCATAACATATGTGAAAAAAGTCATTTTTGGACATAGCAATTTCAAAAACCTGTATTTCTGTGAAAAATTTAGGTAGCATATTACAAATTTCTCCATAGCTTATAAAAGTACAGAAAATAATGTGGACAAAATTTGAACTGTTTTCATCAAGTTGTTTGGAGTACAGCTGGCGTCAAAGTTGACGTACCAACATGATCATTTCCCTTTTTCACCCGATGCTGACCTTGCTGAAATATCGGTGCAAAAAAAAGGCCGAGGTGAGTTTTATTAATAATACTGTATAACACTGTATACGTACTTTTCACAAACCAATTCATACTGAATGCCATATTTGCAAAGTTATTCGTGGGTTACACTAGTTATTTGGGAAATTTCATGCGTAACAAATCATGTGTATTAATAAGATGAATTCACCTCGGCTTTTTTTTTGCACCGATATTTCAGCAAGTTCAGCATCGGGTGAAAAAGGGAAATGCTCATGTTGGTACGTCAACTTTGACGCCAGCTGTAGTCCAAACCACTTGATGGAAATAGTTCAAATTTTGTTCACATAATTTTCTGTACTTTTATAAGCTATGGAGAAATTTATAATATGCTAACTAAATTTTTCACAGATACACGGATTTTTGAAATTGCCATGTCCAAAAATGACTTTTTTCACATATTTTATGATAACTCCAAATTCATAAATTTTATCAACATGAAATTTTGACCACATTAGGTCTATACATTTTTTATAATGTTGTCAAATTTTCATTCAAAAATATTGATAATTGACAAATTTACAGGAGGTTGAACAACGCGGTTTTTGGAAGCAAAATTTTGCTCGGCTTTTTTTTTGCTACTGAGTGTATTTATTCATTCGTGGGAAAAACTGGAAGTTATTCAATAACGACAACAAATGTCTTGTGTACGTAATACACACCTACGCATATATTTATGTACAGACTGAAATGTTTCACGTGTTTTGTATGACGTGCTTCCATAGAAGGGCAACATTCAATTATCACTTTTTCATTTATAAGCATTCGTTTTGTTTTGTTAGGAGTACTACTCTCTATTCAAGCTGGTTTTATGTATGCTATGGATAAATCTTTCAAACGTCACTAGCCTGAAATCATGCTCATAGCGAGCTTCTGTATTATGCATATCGTTGACCTCTTAGATCGGTTGGTAAGAACAAAAGGTTGAGAGTCAATAATGTGTTAATATAGCCTGTCCACGTTAAATTTCGGACACCAAAATAATACAAGCAACAAAATTCACACATTATTCAACAAAATCGACTGTTTATTTCACAATTATAGAGTTATATCTACTTTAGAGACAGTCGATCAAGATGGTTATCATAGGCGTAGCCAGAGGGGGGCAGAGGGGGGCCGTTGCCCCCCCCCTAACTTTCAGATCAGTATTCAGAGTTTTAATGTTTGCTTAATTTTTTTATTATTCAGTGTGCCTCCTTTGCCTCAACGCAAAAGCGCCAAATTGCCTCGATTTGGTGACAAGATGTAACAAAAAAGTGCAAAAAGTTTTTTTTTAAATAGCAAAGACTAAAAAAATTATAACACTCTTTTCCCTTTAATCGAGAACCCAACCTAGCTAACCTAACGTATTCACACCAATATCTACATCTATGCGAATTCATTTAAAATTGTGATTGAGGGATTTGGTAAAAGTAAGAGTGCGTAGTTGCATTCCGTGCCTTCTGGCAACTTTATGCTTCTATTGATGTTCAGGCTCATTCTTAAGTAGCACACTACGATCATAAGTTGTAGTAACTTGATTATGACTAAGCAAGTCATATTTATGTTATCTCGACCGAATGGCAACAAGTGTGCTACTAGGGTTGGTTTAGCACCAACCAGGGGAGACTTGGTCCTATACCCAATGATATCATTATCTCCGATACGCTCAATCAATCGCTATGTTTTGTGATATGGATGGATATATATTATTTGAGATAACTGAATACAGACGTCATTCAAATTTTGCATATTGACAGTGTTACTTTTCTCTTTGGTATAACCACGAGTGTAGTCACGGCTATCAGGGTCTATCCGGGTGAAATTGAATATTTATCGGACTCACTTCCCTAAACTGTACCGATCAATAGAAAAATTACAAAAAGAAGATGGTAGAAAGGAAGTGCGATCATTCATTAAACTATAAATCAGAAATTACAATAGATAAAGCTACATGAAGTTTTATTTTACTTTCAACTATAATTATCAGGTGGAAATAAAAGGGAAGGAAAGGAAAAAAGCGCACCTTTCTACTCGGGGTTAGCACCGTCCCGATTGTTCTACTCAGCGTGTTTGAGGGGATAATTTGGCGTCGCTCCTCCGAGCTCGGCTGAAGAAGTTGGCGCAATTTCGATCGGATGCACTCGATTCGGTGTTTCTACGTTTCCATCGACGTTTTGGAAGTATCAGCACCACTACAGTCGCATAGTCGAACGGCTCAGTAGACGGCAGTTTTCGGCGGGCACAGCTGCACTGCTTTCTGAGTTAACACTACCGGACACTTTGCCAATGTTGGCGCAATTTCGACACTAATTATGAAAACTTGGATTAGACTTAAATTTTCCACTGTTTAATGCAGAGACCGAAATTCTCGCCTATTTGAGAAGAGAAACGTTCTTTTTCACCCGCTTGGAGAAACGGATAGAGTGAGAAGCGAGAGACTATTATTCGCTCACAGCAGTTTTCGCGAGAAAAGCAAGGGCGATTTATGATTTTCGGAGCGCATGAATAGCTGATAAATCGATTCTTTTTCAGTGAATCCTAGATTCCGAAAATTATTTTTCACTTACTTTTTGACACCTGAAAATGCACTAGTCTTCATGCTTGTTTTTTTTTGACATTATAATTCTATAATGATGGTCCATGGCGGTACCAGTGTGCACCGGCTTGGCCTTATTTTCGGGTTTTGCTCCTCGTATACGATCTAAGTAGCATGTTTTCAGTGAAAAACGTGACATGAGAAAATATTATCGTTGAATTTTGGAGAGAGATATTTTCGCATATGCTACACCCAAAATAGTCGTTGGCAGTTTTTGATGCACTGGTGATTGAAAGACTCACAACTGTTGTATTATGAATGCCGTAATACAACAATTGATCGCTGTCCATCAATCAAAATTTGCCGCAGTGTAGACAACAACCTCCAAAAGAACGTGCCATAAAAAATATCGTTTTTCTTTCAGGTATGCATATGTATGAGTGCATGATTGAAATGAAGCCATCTACATATGTGTTGGTGCATTTTTATCGCTTCATGCGTATGTATGCGTATGAGTATTGCTCTGGCTAAACAGTGTTTGTGTGTGTGTAGCAACATTTCACGATACTTACTCAAAACGACGTGTCTGATTTTGTAAACAAAGATTCAAACGTAAACTTTTCAAAACTCTCAGCTCCCCATGGAACCTAGCATTACCATCCTGTTAAGAAATTTTACTCTTTGAGGCGGTGGCCCTAGATTGCGTGAAAATGCTTTGGGTTTCAAGTATTTTACATCATTTGTTTTAATTGTATTTAGAAAATCAGATACGACGTTTTGAATAGATTGTTGAGAACTGTCGAAATCAATTCGACATGGAGTTTTCATAAGGGCCAATGTCACAAACGTAAACAACGGCTTCTTCCGCAAATTTCTCGAGAATGCTAACTTAATCATAGTGAATTACCACGATGATTGTACAGAAGAGGAGTTCCCTTTACAATAGAAGTGATAGTTTAATTGAGCGAGTTTGCATTTTCAATAAATTTGCGGTAGAAGCCATTGTTTACGTTTGCGACATTGGCCTTTATGCAAACTCCATGTCGAATTCAGGCATCAGTAAAAACCGTAATGTAATGTTTGCAAGTTAATCGGTCCGGGTTATCTGAAGAGTGGAAAGTTTTAAATTTTCTATCGATTTTTAGGAAAATTTCCAATTCTCGAGTGAGGTTCCCTGGCCCATCCTTAGCTTTCAAAAATTCAAATGAACTGATAAGAATAATTTATGGAGACGCATGGTTGGCAAGTTACGTTTAATAATGGAAACACATGGTAGAATAGTCAGCAAAAACTAAAAACAGAATTTTCCAAAAAATATTTATGACAAAGGCTATCACCCATCGTAGCACGGCAGCTATGTCTGACAGCAATGGTCTCTCCTGTCTGTTTGACTTGATCAAGCTTTAATAACAACTGATTATCCTCAACATGCCTTTATATCAAGGGCCACAAACGGATTGCGTGGCTCGGTACACAACATCACTTATACGTATACACAGGAAATCGAATCTCCTTCAACAAGATTGGTCAATTTGTAATTAGGAGATTGCATTCCTTCTCTTCCCATCCAGAGTGCTTCAATCGGGTGATGGTTCGTCCCAGTTCCCTAGATAAGCATTAATTGTTTGTATAATTATTTTTTATATTCATATATGAGAAAAGTAATAAGACATCCGTATCTACTATATATGTTTTTAAATCAGTTGATCCTGAAATGACAGAAATGTTAATAATTTTGGTTTAGTCTAACAAGACCTTAGCATGGCATCATGTATGTTTACATTTAATAAGTATATAAATATATATGATAAATATAAGAACATATAAATAGATTGTTTTTTAAAGTGTAGCTCAAGAACTAACATACATGTTTCACCAATTTTTGGATACGTTATTGAAAAAGGCCTATATTTCTAAGAAAAAGTATAAAATCGAGGAAACTCTTTGGTCACGAGACTACGAAAACAATAAAAAAATAATCCATGCTATCATAATGCGGATTTTGGCGTTTTATTTGCGTTTTTGGTTGTTGAAATCGGCTCATGGGTTATAAGTTTTTTTTTTAAACATGTATTTTTAAAATAAGTAAATTTTTCGGACCACGCTAACGCAGAAACGGTAACTCTAATGACAACATAAAACAAATAACGGGCTAATGAGATAATTTTGGGATATTCTAAGTGATCCAAAGTGTCCTAGAGATCAGAACAAGATCTACTGCTGTAACAGTAGCTTTATCCGCTATACAATGTTATAATATGTATTCAACCATGTTCAATTAACGTCATGGAAGACTAACAGACATTATGAGATAATCTTGGAATATTGTTATCCAAAGTGTCCTGGAGTTCAGAACTTACGATCTACTGTGGTAACAGTAGCTTTATCCACTATACAATGTTACAATATGAATTCAATCATGTTCAATGCATGTCTTGGAAGACCAACATACATTACCAGATAATCTTAGGATATTCTATGTCATCCAAAGTGTCCTGGAGTTCTGAGCTTCAGATCTACTGTTGTGACAGTAGCTTTATCCGCTATACAAAGTTACAATATGAATTCAGCCATATTAAATGAACGTACTGGAAGACCAAAAGACATTATGAGAGCATTCTGGGATATATTCTGTCATTTGAACTGTCCTGTAGTACAAAACTCAAAATTTTCAGTTGTGTCTGTAGATTTTTGAACTATACAAAATTACGGTATGTATCCAATCATATTCGTCGGGTCTTCTTGATGGTTAACACTTTATATCTGATATTTATGCCTTGGATTGATGCCGTCAATTTTCTACTCCAGTCCATTCATTAGCGGATAGCTCATTTCAGAAGCTGAACATCAGAATGTGAGGCATCATGATATTGTTGTGCTTGACTATAATTTTCTACATCCTTGTCGAACAAAGCATTGCCGTTTTGCTAATATCTATGGCATTAAAGGCATTCCATCCATTTTCGATTCGCCGTGTTATCAGAAGATGAATGAAGCGTAGATATTTGGTTTGTTCGACAAAGTTGTATGTATAAACAGGGATCAAAAATTCACCATGTACTATATTTTGAGTTCAACTTCTAAAGCTTCATATCTGCAAATGAATAGACTTAACTCAAGGGTCAATGGCATAAATAGCACTGCACACTAGACTTATGTTCAGCGAATACATGTATGGTATTTCGAAAACTTTTTGCATAGTAATTCAGAAACAAAATCCAACAGAAAGCACATGGTCTTAGCAATTCCTATTTAAATACTTGTACAATGTAATAAGAAAGCTTTTGTTACAACTTTAGGTCTTATGTTCTGATATCAAGGAAAGTTTGAATGACGTAGAACATGTCATATTATGTTATAATGTTTGTTGACCTCTAAGAATATTAATAGAATATGCTTGAATATTTATTGCAACTTTGCATTTCGCAAAATTAAAAAAATACAACTGTAGATCTTATATTTTGAACATAACAGTTTATATGACCTAGAATATCCCAAGATTATCGAATTACGCATGTTAGCCGTCCAAACTATTCAATTAATATCGTTAAATAAATATTGTCCCTTGGTATACTCCAAAACCCTACTGTAACAAATCTAGATCTTAGGTTCTGAGCTCAAGGACAGTTTGGATGACGTAGATCATCCCAGTTTGAGGCGTGCTGTAGGTCGCCTCCACGCAGTGCTCCTTGGAAACGTTAAGTTAGTCCTTAGATAAAGGAGCCTAACGGCTAAACGAACTATAAAGGGTGCGCCACACGGTGCATTGGGGTCAATGTCAGTAAGACCCCAATTACGGAAGCTAACTGATTAACGGAATCACGTTACGGTACGACGACTTCGGGCCGGCACCTATGTCGTCTCCCTCAGTACTGTCGGGTGACACTTACGGGAAATGGCGAGGCTTCATGCGGCATAGGCTGTCTCCGTCCCACTAAAACCTTGGAAGGCCTTCAGTACGTTCCATCTCCACCGACCGGCTTTGCTAGCCGAGTGGGAGTAGGCTCAGATACCCATCCTGTCCTACGCCGATTTGGCTCTGAACGCGGTGTCCCCGTAAAGGCCCACGTCAACCCTAGCATGGCCTATGCAGCCCCAAGCTTGCATAGATAACCATGGGATCACTATGGCGACTAATTTATGTGGTTATGGATAGCGGCTGAAGGGGGACCCAACAGAATGGAGCAAGCTCCAAATGAAAAGACGATGAGGGAGGAGGCGAACCCGTTCGCCAAAAAGGAACTTACGAGATCCCCGCCTGGTAAGAAGGCAGGATCTGACACGTGCGGAAGCGCGACAGCTTCGGATGCAAGGGTCTTTGGAAAAACGGAATAGGCCATAGATGGGCCTTGGCTCATGCGGGCCATGGAGAGGAAGCACGATACGCTTCCAAAAGTGTTTATAGTCGCTGAACAGCTGAATGCAATAATCGACTTTACGTCGTCTCGCATCAACATCAGCAAGGATCTTGAACATACCGGGAGAGAGACGAGGTTGAGGCTAAGCTTCTAGCCGATCAAAGTGCAGGGAAATGACAAGGCTAGTCACAGCCGAAAAGACCAGAGAATCCATTTGCAAGTACACGCAGACAGAAGCACGGGATCATGCCCCACCTACCGTGGTGGCAGGGACGTCGAAGCGTGCAAGACAATCGCCGGGGGAAACAGATCTCAAAAAGAAAAAAGCATATAAGCCTAGCTCGTTAAGACCGACGAGTCTAAGTACTCCGAGGTCCTCAAGGCGATACGCGGAGACGCTAAGCTCGCGGATCTAGGCGCCGACGTGTGGAGTATCCGCCACACTCGCACCGGCGAAATGATCCTCAAGCTCAAGAAGGATACCAAGCTGAAGGGCCCAGCGTATAAGAAGCTGGCCGAACAAGTCCTAGGAGCGGGAGTGGAGGTACGTGCCTAGGCCACGTTAGTGACTCTTCAGTGCAAAAAGCTTGGATGAGATCACGGATATCGGCGAAATCTACACGGCTATCATGACCCAGTGTGAGATAGAGGCTGCCACGACAGCCATACCGCTGCGAAAGGATCGACTTGGAACCCAAGTGGCAATAATTCGTCTGCCGGTTGCAGCCGCAGACTCTATCCTAAAAGCGGAAAAACTCAAAGTGGGGTGGTCTGTTTGCACCAGCCGCCAAAGGCTTGCTTTAAGTGCCTCGATAGTGGGCACATGTCGTGGGAATGCAAAGGCACCGGTAGGAGCGATCGTTGCCGAAGCGATACAAATGCATGACGTGCTCTGGGAAACCAAATGACAAGCACGTCACGGGGTCCCAAGTACCCGGCCTACAAGGTTAGATCTAAAGTCAAACACAGTGCGGGTAACACAACTGAACCTAAGCCACTGCGAGGCGGCCCAGCAACTGTTGTGTCAGGCAGTTCGCGAATCGGCAACGGATATTGCAATAATATCCGACCCATACCGTATCCCCGCCGGTAACAGAAATTGGGTTGCGGATAGGTCCAAGATGGCGGCAATATGGATGATGGGCATGTTCCCCGTCCAGGAGGTAGTGTCCACCTCAAACGAGGGCTTCGCGGTTGCAAAAGTGAACGGAGAGTTCATTTGCAGCTGCTATGCGCCACCGAGATGGTCGGTAGACCAGTACTCGCAAATGGTAGATCGAATGACAACGGAGCTCACTGGCCGTAGCCCGTTGGTAGTAGCGGGTGACTTTAACGATTGGGCGTTAGAATGGGGCAGTCACCTCACCAACCCAAGGGACAGATCCTGCCGGAGGCCTTGGCCAGGCTCAACGTTGACCTGGCCAACGTGAGTACTAGTAGTACCTACCATAGAAATGGAGCGGAGTCGATTATCGACGTGACGTTCGGCAGTCCTGGGCTGCTGAACAACTGGGGGGTGGAGGATGGCTACACCTATAGCGACCACCTGGCGGTTCACTATAGCATAACCCACGGAACTAGGCAGCGCGAAGAGGGAGGAGCACCCACTCCGTTCGTCCGCAGATGGAGGACGTCGTACTTCTATAATGAAGTATTCAAAGAGGCGCTAGAGCGGGAACAGAGATTGAGGGATACCCAAAATCCTCGTGGGGATCAACTCGTATCAATTCTCACACGAGTTCGCGACGCAACCATGCCCAGCATGGCCAAACCTAGGGATGGAAGGTTGCCGGTTTACTGGTGGACAGAGACGATCGCAGACCTCCGGAGATCTTGCCACTTCTTGATCGGACCTGGAAAGCTCGGAGCGCCTAAGAAAGAGATAAAGGCCAGCAGACGAGCCTGCTTTGAGGGTCTGTGTTCGAAAGCCAACGCGAATTCATGGGGTTACGGGTACGACAGCTCCAACCACGCAATCACCAGAGTTATTACAGGTCATGATCAGGGACTCTTCCCGAGTCACGACCAGAGTCCCTGTCCCCCTATGATGGCAGAATTGCCCTACGATGGCACCGCGGACGAAGGAGACGAAGCGACCGTCACGATCAAGGGAATCATTGCGATTGGCAAATCGTTGAAGCTAAACAAAGCGCCAGGACCTGACGGTATACCGAATCTGGCCATCAAGACGGCTATTTCATTGGCGCCCGGAATGTTCAGGGTGGCGATGCAAAGATGTCTGGACGAGGGCGTCTTCCCGGACGCCTGGAAAATTCAGACTCTAGTACTGCTACCAAAGGCAGAAAAGCCACCTGGAGACCCATCGGCATATAGACCGGTATGCCTGTTGGATACAGCGAGTAAAGTGCTCGAAAGGGTTATCCTTAACAGATTAACCAAATACATGGAGGTCTTAGACGGTCTGTCTAAAAACCAGTTCTGCTTTTGTAACGGGAAGTCGACGGTGGATGCAATTCTGTCCGTAACCAAAACGGCCGAAGTAGCAATCCAGCACAAGAGGCGAGGTGTCCGCTACTGTGCGGTGGTCACCCTGGACGTGCGTAATGCGTTCAATAGCGCCAGTTGGGTAGCTATCGCTGACTCGCTTCAACGTTTTCACGTGCCAGGATACCTGTACAAGATTGTGAGAAGCTATTTCACAATCGCGTACTGGTGTACAACACGGAGGTAGGTCAGAAACGTTTTCAGATCACCGTAGGCGTCCCGCAAGGTTCGATCCTGGGCCCGGTGCTATGGAACATGATGTACGACGAGGTACTACGGCTTGAATTTCCGAACGGGGTGAAGATCTTCGGATTTGTCACGACATCACTCTTGAGACCCTGTGGTGAATCCATCAAAGAGGTAGAACTAACGGCCTGGATGAGTTCAGGAAACTGGAGCTAGCACACCACAAGACTGAGATCACGGTCGTTAATAAATCTGAGCTAGAGGCACGGGTGGATTTTTAGTGGGCCGAGGTGCCACCCTCATCCCCACACCCTGAGTTCTTCAGTAGTCTGTGAGCAGATTTTCCATCCCGTTAAAAACGAAAAAAAAATGAAAAAAAAAGGTCATCCCAGTTTATCACATTTTTTAAAAAATATTTACTTAATATGGTTGAATACGTAACGTTACTTTAGATAGCCCAAATAGCTGTAGTTACTACTGTAGGTCTTATGTTCTGAACGCAGGACAGTTTGGATGACCAAGAACATCACAAAATAATCAACTAATAAGTATTGACCTTCCAAAAGGTTCATTCTGTATGTTTGAATATTTATCATAACCTTATATAGCCCTAAAAGCTACTGTTACAACTGTAGATCTGCAGTTTTGAAATCAAGTACATTTTGGATAACCTAAAACATCCCAGAAAGACACAAAAATGTTTAACGTTTATCAACGAGAATTTCATAATACAGTGACCGTTCGCTAATTGCAATTTTGTTCATTGCAACGGCTTTTAATTGCAAGTTCACTAATTGCAACATGTTGCAACTAAAAAGCAATTAACTGTCATATGCAAGTGTCAAGTAGTAATCTATCAGTTAACTCAAAGGGTTCACGAGTTTTTGACAGTGGATTTCACGTTGTCAAATGCAATGAACGAATGGTCACTGTACGTATGCAAATGTACCATATTCTAAAACAACGCTTTACACTATTAACACAGCTTTTTTTCCTTTTTTGGGTCATATAAGATACCTTAAGCCTGAAGAGGTTAAGGTTATCCAATATTTCTTTGGATGGCAAGATCTTTATATCTATTAGATAAACTATCAAGCTTTTGGTAGTTGTTAAGTATGATATGAGCTCATGGAAGTCCAAAGGTATACGCTGAAATAAGTTTTGGTTATTCTTAGTTATACAACTACTCTCAGGAGAAAAGGTCATCATTCTTTAGTAGTTTACGGATACAGTATGAACTCAAAGAAGTTCATAGATCTACGCAGAAATAAGTGTTGAGGTGAAACATTGTTTTTGGACTCCCAACTAATCTCTGAATATATTTGTACAAAGAAGTTTTTGATGAAAAAAAACATCAATTAAACCCAATATTTCATTTTATCTCTGTATCTCTACGAATATTAACCAAATCCATAAACTACCAGAATATCTCTGATATTTTTTAATTTTCAGAGAGTATTTGGATGACGCAGAGCATCTATGCAATCTAATATACCATTTTACTTAGATTTCTGAATTTCTAGAAATATGAACCAACCAAACAATCCTTATTTTTTTATTCACCGCACCAATAAGACCACCTTTTGATGTCCATAAATAATGCTCAAATTTGAGAACCCAAATTTTGATTGTGATGTTCGGGTCGTTAAACCATCAGTATACTATAAATCAGAATTTAAATTCATCAACATGGTCTGAACTATGCACGTCGAAAGGTGGTCTTATTTTTTTAACATAAGCAGAGTATGTAACTTCTTAAGTGGTGAAAGAAAAAATATTAATTAAGCCAGATGAAAATTAAGGTTATTCCTTGCCTATAACCAAAACTCGAGCTAAATTAGTTTACGGAAAATGAAAGACAAGCCCTCAATTATAACCATTGTGTATCCAATTCGGGGTTTGGTCTTATTGTATTGTCCGTCACTGTGCATTCGACTTACATATCTGAACCTCTTAGAATATAAGCTTGAACAATGCATTAGGTTCTAAGAAATATTGGGAGACTCTCTGCGTCTACTTTCTCTTTGCGTTCCTATGTATAAGCAAAAACATGTTAAAGTATTTTTAACACAGTACGGTAAAATAAAGAATAATTTAGGATCGGATACGTTGAAAACATCAGCAAATCGATTAATATACAAACTACTAACAAAATAGAAAGTCTACAAGAGAATCTCTCAATGTTACTTAGGACTAAATGCATTGTTCAGCTTGAATTCATAAATAACCATTTCTCTGGTTACTCTTATATATCTTAAGACCTAACTCCATTTAAATTTATTCAATATCAATATAACATTTTACTTAGATACTCAGAGGTACAGGGACCTCTGAGTTATAAAGCATCCACAAACTACTAATGTATCTCTATTTATGCTTGTAGATTTTAAGTCCTCAACTGCAGTGAGTTTGAGCTTAGTGAGCTCTTTTGGTTCTCCAACTAATTGCTTGTTTCAGCTTATAGCATTCTGCAAAACTTCCATGAGGCATATTTATGTGTATATGTATATTTTGAATAAATCTTCATGCATTTCATAGACTTTTCCACTGCACGCTGCATTTTCCACTAATGAAAAGTGGTGCCAATTCGTATGTAGAGAAATATGAAAATAAAATCCAGCAATATGAATCTCCTTCGAAAAATGTGATCAAATAAAACGAAAAGCGATATATGCATTTCAGTGTTAAGTTTTCCACTATATGGTTTGTTTGAGGATGCGTCTATCATAAACTTCCATGCCGACTCAGGTTGGCAACTCCACTCAAATTCCAGCATAAGCGTAGGTCGTGCCAAACAATCATTTTAAGTAATATGTAAGTTTTGCGATATAAAAGAAATATAAATTAGCGTGTTCCGAACTTACCAACACAATAACTCATTGATCGACAAAGATTTTTCTTTAGGGCCTAATTGTCAAACCGTAAGTCTCTCGTCATTGAAAACTCGCCTATTTAATCCTCCGCGGTCATTTCGTGAGGAGTTCACCTATCCATAAATTGGAGGTTACATGGGTAGCCTTTGTACCACGTGAAATTTACGGAAAAACTACTCCTTACGTTGTCAGTTAGGGCTTAATGATAAATCTTTTCTGTTGATATTCTTTATCATTGCAAGACGAAGCTCAGTGAACATCCATCGTTTTCTTGTATTTTTGGCAAATTTGAGGTCATGATTGTAGCCACATAGGTTGAATTAGGTATTTTCATTGATTATATTGACTTTGGAAATTAGATTTAATTCAAATGAAATAGTAAGGCACTTTTTGTAGACCAGTAGTGATATTCCGAATTTAAAAAAAATAGCCCAAATGCCCAAATATGGTTGCAGTTACTACAAATAAAAACAACATGCTGTGCTGCGACCGGACCTAAACTGGATGGGAAACACATAGGGAAAACTAGTTTACCCAAAGGCATGAGAAAAGTTAGAAATTGGCATGCAGCAGAATTTAGCGAATGGATTTCGTTGAACTGGAAACACATTCAAACACCGTGAGAAAAGTGCCTATGAATGATAATACACAAGGGAACTTGCATCATTTGTTTTTCAAAACAAATGAAGCGTGAGAAAAAGCTGTTCAGATTCCTGGTCATAACTCTATTGCGATTTCGCACCGATCATGCCTAATTTCGTGGAATAATGACCAAGCTTGTAGTGGTTGTTTGGACCGTCCAGAGCATGAGCACGAGTGACCGCCCACGAATGCAATTCCAAGTATTGCCAGATCAGCTGTGTTTACGGTAAAGACAACTGGGCCAGATGATGTTTGGGACTAACATACATCTTCAATGTATA